>JAFNEN010000758.1:0-194853 GCA_019343175.1 Oedothorax gibbosus | reverse complement strand
TTCTGATTTTGTTGGAACCGGCATCGTGAGTATACGAGTACTTTTAAACAAAACCTTCAATCGAGACTTTATCCCCTTCATTGGTTATTTTAATAGAATCATCACTCACCCCACTTTTGTCGCCGATTCCCAGTCCTTGATTCAACCGCGCCAACTGCAGTTCATGTTCTCTCTGTTTTTCTCTTTCAATTATTTCCTTTTCTTTTTCAGCCGCTATTCTTTCCTTTTCAGCCGCTTCCCTCTCCCGTTCCTTTTTTTAAGCAGCTATTCTTTCCCTTTCCTTTTCTTTTTCAGCAACTTTTCGGTCTTCAATCGTTGTAATCAAATATTCTCGCCAAAATTCTGGATCTTCAATATCGCGCTTGTTACTTTCAATTTGTTTCCGCAAGTCTACTAATTTAGTGGTAGCACTTGGCGATTCACCCATTTCTTCCAATACCAGCTTCAGATCTTCTTTCTTGCTTCCTTTGCAACAATGACATGGTTGATATTTTATTTGGACGCATTGATATCTTTGACTGACAATTTTTTTAAAAATATACCTAATTTTTCTAATATTTCTTTAAACAAGTACAGTTTTATGCTAAATAAACTTAAGTCCAAAAAATTTTCTATCAAATAATCAAAGCTTTTTTTTTCCCCAAACACTTGTCATTTCATGTGCAGGTAATTTATTACCAATACATGTAGCTAAAATTAGTAAACAAGCTTAACATTTTTGCAATGGCTATATTCCGTACTCCCATTGAACATAATCCCTCCACACTTTGAATAATTGAGTTGAGTTCAATGGCTTTTCTGTTTTGTCATAGAGAGAATAATTTATTATCTGTTGTTGCAACTGAAGAATCAAACAAGAAGACTCGAATATGAGTATGCCGCTGCGAATTTCCTAAAAACCAACAATTTACCCCCCAAGTCAAGTGTGACAAGAAAGGGGAGAAGCACACCCTTCTCAAAGGGTCACGCCCTCATTGTGTCCACTGTCATTCTTCGACAAAAGTAGCACCACTCCTAGGGATTATCTACCATGGAGAAATTTCATACCTCCATTGATAGAGAGCGCACGTCGACAACACAATCTCGGGGAATTTTTGCACAGAGTACACTCATTTGGCAGTGATGATTTTTTTTGAGAATCTAAAAACTAGACATCCTTCCGCCGAAGCCGATTTTGAGTGTTCTACATCTTTCCAAAGTAACGAGTATAAGATGACTGTATTCTGTACCCTACTAACAATTAAAAGCATGTTCATAAAATATAATACCCCCTTATCAGCCAGTACGGCTGTTGAAAGGTTAGTTCTGGTGGTTTATGTCTCCGGGGGGACCCAATCGTAGCTGTGTAGGTGCAGCTTTTGTTGTACCCCAATAAGTAGATTTTCTGCTAACTGTTTAATAAAGTCGATTTTAGAAAAAAAATCATTTATTCATTTATACTTTATTTTTACATTTGTAAATATGAAATTTTGTCGTAAAAAGTAATCTTAAAAGTAATTGTAATTGTAATTTGTTACTTTTGGAAATTAGTAATTTTACAGGTAATTAGTTACTTTTTACGAAAAGTAATTGTAATTGTAACGAGTTACATTTAAACAAGTAACGGCCCAGCCCTGCTAGCTCTGAAGATATTTGGAAACTTCGTGATAGTTATAGTGCTACTCAGCACCTACAAAAGTGGCATAAGGTCAGTGACCAAGTTGGTCTACAAGTACTAGAAAAACTAGATTACAAATCAAAATTACAAGATGTCCACATTCAGTGGATACCCTATCTACCCACCCTAATGTGCCAGGTAATTACATTGCTGACATGATGGAAAAAAGGGTCTAAACAGAGACTATGACTAGTTGCGACTCTCTCACTTTCCACGAAATTTCTTCTGTATGGAAACGAAACTGCAAACAAGAATGGCTTACTCCCCCTGCTCCCCACTGGTATTGCGGAAAGCACCCCGGCTGCATTCTTGAGCTTGAGGGAGATCGACCAGATATAACAGCAATTTCAAGGCTTAACAGTGGCCATCTTAAAGAATGCCTTTTAGTTATGACTGCAAGACTTTGGCTGAAGTATACATTGACGACAGACAATTTTGTCGCCAATCTGGCAACCCCGCCAAATCCAGTTTTACGGCCACCCTTAACGACGAAAATTTGGCGAAATCGCCAAATTCGCCATATTTAGCAACTGTTTTGTTCCATTGTTTTTCTCGCCAAAAAACCTGAAAGTTCGGCAACCATGCATGTTTTATTTTTTTCTCGACTAGACTCGCGACGGTGAAACGGTGCACGTGAATCTAAATCTTTATTTTCTAATCTATTTAAATCTTAATTGTTTTTATTTAAAAGTAATATTTTTAGTGCAGATCGATTTTTAATTCAATGTTTAACTATTTAAAATGATTATTTTTCATTATTTATTTCGGCACTTGCCGTATTATGATCATCGTTTTTTATTGAATTATCGTGGTAGGATTTGCTTATTTTACCTGGTATGTAAAACATGTTTTATTTTTAAAAAAAAAACGTTTTTTAGTGCTTTTTTAATCTTTTTTTCAATACTGTTTAAAACATATTTTTAGCTATAGAAAATATTTTCCTACTAGATCAGTTAATCGTAATCGTGCACATGTTTTCCTTATTAATTAATTCTTACTTAAATCGCATTAATGTTATTTAAAATAATAATCATACAATGTTTTAGAATGTGTTACGATTTTATTTTTTTACATTGTTGATCGTGAAACAAACTGTTAAAATCCGATTATTTTTGTTAAGGATTGCTTCAATTATTAATGCCCTATTAGTTAATGAGATTTTTCATTTTTCCGGGGTATTTTTGCTGTATATTTTCGGGCTCAGCAATATATTTGGTAAGTATTTGTTGTCATTTCAGGATGGCAACAGACTTGGCTGACGCCAAGTTTGTTGTCATTTTGACTTGGCAACAATTTTTGACTTGACGCCAAACAAGGGCGCTAATGTATACTTCAACCAAGCATATCCTAAACTGCCAGTGTAGAGATCCTCAGTTCATCTCCACTTCTTGTTTGCTAGAATATATGGACCAGATCTAGCTGTTGCTAGGTCATGAAGGTTTAGTAACTAAACAACAATTTAAAAAGTGACCCATTTTGGATATCATATAAATGAATTTTCTGTTATAAACGAGGACGTAATAAAAGTAGCGGATCCAGAAATTGTTCATTAAGGGGGGGGGGGGGGGGTTCTATTTTTTTATATGTTTATATTTTAGTTAATTAACAAAATTATTCTATTTTAAGAAAAAATTAAATTCTGTTGTAATTATATAAAAATTTAATTATCGGCCATATTTAATTAATCAGATTATATTTATTATAGTCTTTTCTTGCAATGTCGTGCGGATCGAAAGTGGAGATTTGGGCATAATTTGCAGTATAAAAATATTTTACTTAAAAAATAATTGCACATTTAAATTTTTCTTAAATTAACTAATATTGGAGAGTAGGTGTAAATAAAGGATTTTTTTTTTAAATCTATAGAATGTTTTAAAGATAAAACTGAATGAATTAGCCCAATTAATTTTAAAAAAAAAAAATCATTGTAATCAGTTTTGACTAGTTTCTATAAAAATTATTCTATAATTGCCAGAATTGTTTAGTCGAAAGAATTTTGAAAAGGTGGAGAAGGAGACGAATTGAAAAATGATTTAAAAAAATATATATTTCATTTTAAATCGAACTTTTCAAATCGGTCTCTGCTTAATAATTGATTTGATAGATGGCGCTACGATTTTTACCATTCGCTTATGTCTATCATTTCAATCTGTCTTTGGACCTGTTAGGCATTTATTGTGCAAGTGGCACCTGTTAAACAGTTGGCAAAAGAAATTAAATTCTAGAGTAAGGACTTGTGATGCTCGCACTAAGATTTATACAATTTTGGTTGAATTATTAAATGAAAAATCCCGTTCTAACTTTTGTGCATTGCTTAAAAAATTGCTTGATTGCTGTTCCCCCCAGACTTCAGGTTTTATACTTTATTTCATTCAAAACTTTTTTGGTAGAGTTGAAAAATGGGCTGGGTGTTACAGGACTTTTCCACATGCCTCATCTGACACAAATAATTACTGTGAATCATTTCACAGTAAGCTTAAAAGGATTTATTTTGAAGATGTTTTTAATCGCCGCATGGATAAGTTAATCAATGTGCTTTGACAGATAGAGGAGGACCGTTTTATGGACCATAGAGTTAAAAAGATATACGGTTTTATTCCTGTAAACTTAAATTCGGAGATAACAAAGCGGCACTTAAAAAGTAGAAAAATCCCTGATGATGAGGTGACTCGTGGATAGCAACTCGTGGAGTGTTAGCTCCCAATCCCATCAAAACATAAAATACACAGTTACTTTTGTACATGACACTTGTTTATTGCAAGACTACTGCTATTTTAAATGTGCCGAAAGGTGCTGTACCTCATTATGCAGTCATTTGTACCGGTGCACTTGCCCAGATACAGAGTGTGTAAATCTATGTAAACATATACATAAAGTGCATGCCCTTAACAACGTTAGACAAAAAATTACTTGTAGTGAAGAACTTTGCGACTCTGAGGATTTAGATTTAAATGTGTCCTTCGATAATATAGTTGACAATTATTCTGCTAATACTCACAATATGTATAACCCACTCTTAAATGAAAACAGAGTTGCTGCCTGCGAGAAATTATGTGACAAGCTGTTAAATTTAATAAAAAATCCGGCAGTGCAAGATGTCTTTTTAGGTAATATTTTGACTTCTTTAAATACATTAGTTTCAGTTTCTGAGGGTATCGTTAATGCTGATTACTTAAAATCTAACAGTGTTATTCCCTATTCCAAAGTTCCTCCCAATCAAAAACTAGTACCTCAATCTAACTTATTTAAAACAAGTAAGCGCCGACAAAAAGTATGTTCTAAAAAGAGAAAAATAAGTTTAGGTAATTCTCCATCTAAGCGCATCAAAATTTGTGACGATTCCTTCACATCCGATTTAAATTCTGATTCCGTCCCAAACGTTATTGGTGGTCACTCTTTAACTTTCCTGGGATTGAAATCACTTGATGCATCTATAAGTGATGAAGAGGAAAAGGAGTTAAAATTGTTATCTAATGACTTTGTCCGAGGTTGGTTGTATGACGAAATTGTCGATGTTTTCTTTCATATTCTATGTGAAAAGTCAGGTAGCATTCAAGCTATACGCTCTACAGTTGCCCAGACAATGCCAACTTGTGTTTTACCTGTAGACTCTTATGAATATTCAAATTTACTTATTCCTATTTGTGTTGGTAATTTGCATTGGATTTTAGTTAAGGTTGATAAAAATACAGAAACACTTGATGTTTATGATCCACAAAAGAATGATTGCAAAGAGGAATTAACATCTTTAATTAGAAATTTAAAATCTATATTCAAAATAGACTTCCAGGTAAATTGTCCTTTGCATTGTTTACAGCAAGATAGCATCAGTTGTGGAGTGTTTGTGTGCTACTATGCTCATCAAATTGTCCATAACTATGATACAAGTTTGGCATTTAATATTTTCAAATTTCGGACGGAAGTATATCTTTGAAACTTTATGTGGTTCATTAACAAGTGTTTTTGATCCTACTTTACAACCTGTTCAATCATTGAAGACATTTAGTTGTTTTAATTTAAATTTCAGTGTAAAAACTATTTCAGAATGTATTTTACAGGTAAATGGTATGGAAATAGCTTTGTATATGTTAAAATCTTTAGATGATTCAATTACTTTAGAAGAAGAACTCTTTATACATGTATAAAGAGTCTTTCTTCTAACAACCTTAAACAACCTTTCCTGAAAATATTTGATACTGATTGCAATCAGTATCAAATATTTTCAGGAAAGGTTGTTTGTATGGTACAAATTGATGCTTTTTTATATAGAATTTCTGTCAGTGTTCAAGGTTGTGAATGTTTAACATATGATCAGTCTGAATCTGCTATGAGAGACGAAAGAAAAATTTATCGATATTTTACCAGCATTAAAGATGCAAATTTATGTTTTATCCCTTTTAATGCTAACTCTCATTGGCTATTGATAATAATTGATTTTAAAAAGTTACGAATAGACTATTTATGATCCTTTGAATCTACCAATAGATAATAGTCTTCTGAAATTATTAAAAGAATGGGCCACCTTCTTGACACAATTACTAAATCCTTTATCTGACTTTGATGTATGTATTCCTTCACATGTAAATCAGGATGATAATTTTAATTGTGGTGTTTTTATATGTTATTATGCTTATCAAAAATTAAGAAACAATTCATTAAAAGCATTTTTTAGTCCTGGTAAATTTAGGCGATTAATTTTTAATGGCATTTTAAAAAGAGAGTACAAATGTGATAATTTATAATCTTGTGTGTATATATCTTGTACATAATTATGTCCTTTTTATAGCCCTATGTTACTTATGGGTCATTCCTAATCAACATTAATTCAACCAATTTTAGGATGACCCTCCTCGGATTTTTCTGAGATCATTCTGGGATCATTCTAAATTGATTTTCTTAACTTGTATGATAACTACAAGCTTAAGTATTGTATTGTTAGGCCAATTAAATGAAACATTTTAGTCATAACTAGACTTTTGATTTGCAACGTAGATTTCCAAAGTTTGAGCTGGGGATATTTACTATTTTATTTATTTTTTTTTAATTCAGTAATTATGTTTAAAAAGATGCCATCTTTTAAAGAATTTTTTTTTAATTACATCACACCATTTATTACTAAAACTACAATTTTGTCTGTATACTGCTTGTTTTTTGTGTGTAATCTAAATTTCAGTGGTTTTTTTTTCAACTTATATAGCCTAAGCCAAGAAAGAACATCAAAACGTCAGTTAGCAATCATACTTTTGTTCTCAGGAGATGTGATGCTACCATGACTAAATGATGCTCATTTTTGTGTGTCATTTATTGATATCAATTATGGGTGTTTTTTGGTTTATACTCTACTGATCAAGAAATAACGAACCAAATTAAGACTAAATAACTCTGATGGTACTACTACAAGAACAATTCTGTGTCCAGATTTGTATTTAAATAAACCTTGTTCAATAAACAGCATTTTATTTTTGTATGTGTGTGCTTTTTATATTGTTGCTTTTAACTTGATTTTAAAATATACTAAATTTATGTAATGATGAATGTTTGATTTTAAAAACAAGTAGGTTTGTAACAGAATCTGTCACTTAACTCGCTTCCACATATTTGTGTTTAACAGGAAAAAACGCGCCAAACACAACATTAATTCTATATTTAACATTTACAAGCTAAATTTGGCTAGTTTCATTTATTTTATTTCGAAAATTCAATAATTATTACTTATCGTTTGCAAAAATTAATTTATATTTTAAAGAATAAATATGTCATATTCCTCGCTTTTAAATAGAATGAAAACATTTCATATCACCATACAAGGATTCCGTAGTGAAATATATTTGACGTCATTTCAAACTGATCGATGTTGCAAAAATAAATTTATTTTAATTTATTGTCTAAAAGAATTAAAGTTTCTCGAGCGATTGTTGCGAATGGCAAATGTGATTTAATTCTAATAAAAACAGGGCCTTTAGCTATTTGTAATTCAAACTTTTAAACGCCAAAATTAACTATTTTCATTAATCTTCTTTCTCAGATTTAATAATTAGACTTTATCGTTTGCTAAATTTGTTTGAAGTTCGAAGAATAATGATGTAATCTTTTTTAATAAATATTTTTGTCGCCACAATTTCCCATTTACATTTCTTTCGAAAATTCACTTATTTATAATTTGTTAAATTAATTTACAGTTCAAAAAATTTATAATTTGTACAATTGATGCTTTAAAAATAAAAGCGAAACTTAGCATATTTTTTTTTATGTTAAGTTAGAATTCTCTATGCATCTTTCTACATACATATATATAGAACCATTAAAAGAACTCTATTGTGATAATACAACAATCCAAACCGAATTATGTCACATAAATAAATATTTTTTCAAAAGTGTATTTTTATTTTAACAAAAGTTTCTCGTACGTTTAACGAAATGGCAACAGTGAAAATATTGAATAAAAATGGAATTTGCATGTTATTTCAATGTAGATTAAATTTTTAGTTATTTCAATTTTAAATAAGCTTCTAGTTTAAATTTTTTAATGAAATTTGGCATGTAGCCTAATCTGATTTTTTGCTTCAAAATGACGTATCCCACTTGTCTGTGGGACTTGTGGATGACAACAGTGAAAATATGAATAAAAATAGAATTTGCATGTTATTTCAATGTAGATAAAAAAAATTTAGTTATTTAAATTTTAAATAAACTTCTAATTTAAATTTTTTAATGAAATTTGGAATGTAGCCTAATCTGATTTTTTGCTTTAAAATGACGTATCCCACTTGTCTGTGGGACTTGTGGTTCTTTCTGTGAAAGTGGGTGACAGACAGACAGACGGACGGACAGACGGACTGAACGATTATAAAACCTTCCACTTTTTACGTTATAAACGTAGTGTGGAAGCTAAAAGTAATTTACTAATTTGATAATTTCTTACAAAATTAAGAACCAGTTTGATGTATTGTATATCCCTCTGAGGGATCAGTAAATTAGCTGAAGTGTCAATTCGTTTTCAATGCATGAGATTCAAATGAAAAGTTTTAACCGAAAATTTAATTTCTTAAATATTTTTTTAAAAATTATATTTCGATAGTAGATGGTTATAAATGGCTTCTCTGTGCTTTCAATTTTAAAATTAAATAAAGGTTTTCAATTTATAATTTTTAAAAAAAATTATGTGTGTTGCTGGAAAACCAGACAGTTATTATACAGGTGACAGGTATTATACGTCTGCATAGATATACCTCTGAGGGATACGGTCTTGTAGCTATTTTGAAGGAACTTGTAATATAACTATCTTTATGAGCAGTAAATTATAAAAACCCATTTAATTTGATCATTTTAATCAAAATTGTGCTTTGCATAATAAAAACACTCGAAGCTTTTGGTTTTCTCTCAGAATATTGGTTCCTTAAAAAAAAATTAAATACATTAAATCATTCGCATATATTTATTTACCTATGGTACTCAAATATTCAACAATTATTCTTTAAAAATAATCATTGTAAAGGAAAAAGATTAATTTTGTACAGCAATTGGTTTGTATAACTATGATACAATTAATTCATTATACCAGATAATAAATAGGTCTTATTCTCTTCTCACACCTTCCCCAGTCCCTTCCCACACATTTACCCAAAAGGAAAGGCTAAGTGGGAAGCTTATCATTTTTTCATGTAGGTACAGGGTTCGAATGCCGAATTGGGTATAAGGTTAACTCGGCCGATAAAAAAAACAAGCAAGCTTGGGAACTAAATCTTGAGGTTAACCCACTCACCGGGACATATGCTTCGTGTCTAGAAGCTAAAATGGTCGTATGGAAATGGCACATGCCGTGGCCCACTATGGGTGGTCGTGCCATTGAGGAACGGAAAAACAAACTTTCTTAATAACGTCATTTAATGTTACATATTACTAAGAACATTTTAACTAATTGTAGATAATAAAATATGTTTTTGGAAAAACACTTTTTGCCTGCTTCTTCACAAAAAAAGGAAAGCTCTGAGTATACCAAAGGTGCCCTAGCGTGAATTTCGAATGTAAGAAACCTACAAGACTTAATTTTGTAAGTTATTCTTTAAATAAATGTTTTTTTGTAACAAAATTTTTAATAGTAGATTTGCGCATCATAATTCCACATGTCGCAACAATGATATTCGCAACCAAACTGAATTCTTAAAATTTATTCTATCTGAAATACGTGTTTAACGCACGTTACGCGTTATCGACATGTTATGAGGTATAAAATAATGTATTTTTTTATAACTATATCGTAATATTGCTAATTAAATTTAAAGTACAACGAACCGGTATGCATGTAAGAATTTAACCTGCACCCAATTTACTTTAATATATTACAAATAGTTTTGCTCGAATTTTTAAGGACTCGCACTCTTTATAAAACAACACAATGAACTTTACGCGACATCAAAGCACATTATTACAGACTATACAAAATGCAATTTTAAATCTGAATTTAGATAATTTAAGTCAAGTAACGAGGCTGGCACCTGAGCTGGAGGGAGCGGTACTCAATTTTACACTTTCGCTGCGGATATAACGCATCAAGAACAAAGAGATCAATAATGCTATTTCTATGACATACTATTACGCGGCAACGAAATTCCACGCAATGAAATTGTTTATATTGACAACCACAGACATAATAAAGTGTCAGGTGCCCATTCTGCGGTGTCACCCATTTGTCCAACAACTGGTTTGGGTGTACAACAACAATTTACATATTCAAATGGTATTTTTTTTTACTTTGACTGCCAAAATTATTATTTATATTAATTGCACCACTCCATAAAATGAAAATATCAAACTCTCTATTTAATCCCAGACCTGGTGGAAGCGTAAGGACTTAACCAGGCCTGGGATTAAATAGAGCACTGGTAGATTAATAACCGACTTACAAACAGGGAATTTTTTTAAACTAGTTTCCGCGCAACATATCATAAAAATAGCATTATCGAAAGTGGGAAACAAAATTCTAAACACCCGGTACGTAAAATGTGCCCCATAATGCAGGCGAAAGCATATTATAATATGTTTAATTACGCTATAATATATAATTCATATTATAACAATTATATTTTCAATTACGATTTGAATAACTATAATAATATTTAGTGTCATTAAGAAAAAAATAATTATTTACATCGTTCATCAGTATATAAACAACACAACACAGCAAATTGTTTAAATCCTACACAATTCTTTGTAGTCGCCAAAAGTAGATAAAAATTGCCATATAGCGCCCCTGCGCTGATGTACATTCCTAGATTTAGGTTACTGTATTTCCTCCCGTGTTGGTTGGTTGGTAGACATATATATTCAGGTTTGTGTGCTTGGTCAGAGACCCGCTTATAAACCTTCGTCAAGTAAGACAGACACAACAGACAACACGCACACATAAGTGGATCCATCTAATTTTTAGAGACAGAGGCCAACTAGAGGATCCCCAAAATTGGCTTGTCACCCCCAGAGGTATTGATTTGGTATGGGAACTTGGAGGACTTTCGGACCCAACAGATTTAACGAGCACGTACTCCGCATATACTCGACAAACACAAACATCTATGCCTTATCGGGATTCGAACCGAACCCAGAGGTTCCAAAGGCTAGCTCCCTAACCGTTGCGCCGCCGAGTCGGCTCCTCCCGTGTGATCACCTCAAAATCGCAAGCACCGTTTTGGTGCACTGAGTTTATGTTTGACTATTTCTAGCCTTCCGTGGGAAGCTTTAACACAGCTTATTGTGTTTTGTAATAAAAATAAAACTGATCAAGGTTTTAGTTTACGTGTTTGGCTGTGTTAAAGCTCCTAAAGGAGGCTAGAAGTAGGCAAACAGAAACGATTACATTACAAGCGTCAAAACTCAAAACATCGAAAGCGTCGGTCATGGCGTCGGTTTTGGCTAATCGACCGATAAATGCTAAATGCATAATTTTAAAGCAATTGTGATTTCAGTTTCTCTATATCGCATCGTGCACGGTCAATTGGCCTAGCAGTAAAAATACTTTTTTTTAAGAGAATCGCTCTAAATTTTACTTTTCCTTAGAATTTCGTTATAAAGTGGAAAAATAAGAAATCTGTTAGCTGTTAGAACGATCAAATTATGATTTTCTTTAAATTTCCAATAGCTTAGTAATTTTAATTCAAACAGTCCTACTTTTCGCAGGTCTCAAAATTTTACTTAAAATTTGTTGAATTGTTTTGTACAGTTTTGTTTGAAAGCTACATACTATCTCAACTTCGAGAAAGGTAAGAGTTATAGTCTATTATTAAAACTAAAACATAAAACTATGTACAAAATAAAATTGGATATTACTTTGCTGTTTATTTAGTAGCTAGAATCTTGCTAATATAAAGAATGACTGAACAATGTAATTCTAGTTTTTTTTTTTTTACATTTCAAACAAATTTATATTTTTATATATTAATTTAATTTATATATTAATTAATTTTTAACAAATGCGCAGTTATAGGGAATCTGGCAATGTGGAAACGTTTCGCCAAGTTGTTGTTTCTGGAACCGTGCCAAGCAGTACCGTAGAATTAAAATTTACCTAACCTAAAACCAAAACCTCAACTAAAACTAATGTGTCAGCTATGGCCAAATATCAAACTGTTTCGACGAAAACTAAATTATTAATTCAACTATAATAATACTCCAAATTAATATAAAGCTATTATCTGACTTTTTCTTAGAGGGGGCACTGAACGAGTAGCTTTGAAAGTGCGCTTTGATGTTGACTCTCTCCAGTTTGCGCCGTCAAACTAAAAAGAGAATTCAAACTAAGGCAGTTATCTTGTGCATTTTAATGTGAGTACATACTGAATAAAATATATTTAGCATAATTTAAAAAAATACTTGATATGGCCAAAATTTTAGAATTTTTAATACAGATACTATAAAACTGAATTTCTCAAAATATTAATTATGGTAAACATGATTTTCAAATGATTCCAGAGTGTCGAATTATAGTATAATTCTTTTTGCATTTAATGCTTACAAAAATAATTTGAAATATTTATTATTGTGCCCTTTAAAGTTCAGCAAATTTGTATGTGCCAAGCCTCCCTTATAGGGAGGCTTGGCCCAGGTGTCTATGTTTTAAAAAACAATAAATTTAGAGAAGAAAAAAATGCATAATTTATTTTACATTATTATATCCTTGTTGCCAATAAAATTTCCTTTAATATGTGCTACCATGTGAAATATTAAGTGTAAAATTAAAATTTGTCAAAATAAAATTCTGAAAACATGGCCAAGGCTCCCAGGTTACCTTACCTTTCAATTTATAATGTACTTTTCCAATACATATATTTTCAATTTTCTTTTTTTTTGCAGGAGGACAATGGAGAAAAAGCAACCCCATATTTGTGAAGTGTGCAACAAACAATTTACTATGAAGCATAGCCTTATTGTACATCTTCTCATTCACACTGGTGAGAAACCCTATGTTTGTAAAGTTTGTAACAAACAATTTAATCGAAAGAGTCACCTCAAAAGACATTTCCTTAATCACACTGGTGAGAAATCCCATATTTGTGATGTGTGCAACAAACGATTTTCTCTAAAAAGTCAGCTCAATTCACATATTCTCATTCACACTGGTGAGAAACCCCATGTTTGTAAAGTGTGCAACAAACAATTTACTATGAAGCATAACCTTAGTGTACATCTCCTCATTCACACCGGTGAGAAACCCTATGTTTGTAAAGTTTGTAACAAACAATTTTCTCAGAAGAGTAACCTCAATGCACATTTCTTAAATCACACAGGTGAGAAACCCTATGTTTGTGAAGTGTGCAACACACAATTTACTACAAAGCATAGCCTTAATGTACATCTCCTTATTCACACAGGTGAGAAACCTTATGTTTGTGAATTGTGCTACAAGCAATTTACTGAAAAAAGTTCACTCAAAAAGCATCTCCTTGCCCACACTGGTGAGAAAGCCCATGTATGTGAAGTGTGCAACAAACAATTTACTCATAAGGGTGACCTCAATGTACATCTCCTCATTCACACTGGTGAGAAACCTCATAACTGTGAATTGTGCAACAAGCAATTTACTCAAAAAGGTTCACTCAAAAAGCATCTCCTTATCCACACTGGTGAGAAACCCCATATTTGTGAAGTCTGCAACAAACAATTTACTGAAAAAGGTTCACTCAAAAGGCACCTCCTCTCTCACAGTGGTGAGAAGCCCCATGTTTGTGAAGTGTGCAATAAACAATTTAATCAAAAGAGTCACCTCAAAAGACATCTCCTCATTCACACTGGTGAGAATGCCCATGTATGTGAAGTGTGCAACAAACAATTTACTCACAAACGTTCTCTCAGCAAACATCTTCTCATACACAGTGGTAAGAAACCTCATTCGTGAAGTGTGCTACAAATAATTAACTCAGCATTGTGCTCTCAGCAAACAACTCCTCATTTACACTGCTGAGAAACCGTATGTTTTTTAAACTTTTCTACAAACTGTTTTCTGAACTGGAAAGCTTTTCTTTGGATATTATATATTTGTTTACACTTATAGTATAGTCGAATTAGAGTTAGGGGTGGATCTAATAAAATGTTCACTCAAAAAGCTCCTTATTCACACTGTGAGAAACCCCATGGTTGTATAGTGTGCATTAATCAATTTGCTCAAAAGACATCTCCTCATTCACATTGGTGAGAAACCTCATGTTTGTGAAAGGTACATCAAATAATTTTCCTTAAATAGTCCTCTATATTAAAAAATAAATCACCAATATGGGGAATCGTTATGTTTATGAACTTTGAAAAAAAAGTAAATTTTTTTTTACAAACAATAACACACACTACTCACTCAATTTTGCCAAGTAAAGGATAAAAGGCCAATTAAGGAAGCATGACCACCTATGTAAGCAACTTAGTAATATTCCATTATTGAAGATTATGGCAACACCAATCCCACACGTTTTGATTAAAAATTTGTGTGTATCATGTTGGGTTGTTTATCATTTGGTTTTTTATTAATATGACATACTAATTATGTCAATGGAGCATTTGGTTTATTTATTTACTTTAAAAAATATCCCAGACTACTTGTCCTTACAGGATGATTAGAATTTTAAAAGGAGAAAACTCATACTTGATTTAAAAAAAATTTCGGAAGCATTTAATCAAAAATAGCTTCTAATTAAGTTTAAAACATGTTTTTTTTTATAAATCAATTATGTCACATATTAGGTATGAGTTTATTTTTCAAATAGCCATAATTGGTAATGGAGGGGCTCTGAGATGTTTTTTAAGTAAATTCCTTTCTTTATTTTCAAAATGTATACAAAAAACACTTAGAATGTCATTGATTGTGAAAATTGTTAACTTAATGTTATAAACTTGATCGCCAAAGTCAATTTTTTTTTAATTTAAATTTAATTTTCGAACTAAATATAACTGGAAGTAGCGATCTAGTGTCAACACACATCTACTTCTGCAATCAAGACTGATGATGAGGGTTAGTGAGCATGCGCAGAAATCAATCGTCGAATATATTAATTTTCGTTTCAACATTTATTATCGTTTGCTAATAAAAATGAAATCAGGAATTTTAATTTTACACTTTCACTAAACGAAAGACTTGGGAATAGCATTCATCATGTACGGGAAGGGAAGTTAAACATGTTTTATTGCTATATCATTTACGATTAAATAATTAATTATGAACTTTTCGAATAATTGTGTTCTTTTTTAA
Source organism: Oedothorax gibbosus (assembly GCA_019343175.1). Classification (NCBI taxonomy): domain Eukaryota; kingdom Metazoa; phylum Arthropoda; class Arachnida; order Araneae; family Linyphiidae; genus Oedothorax; species Oedothorax gibbosus. The sequence goes on along the minus strand of JAFNEN010000758.1, from coordinate 179,473 downwards.
AAGTTTCATTCAATCAGAAAAAATTTCTTGGAAATGATCAAATTTCAAAAGTTTTTTATTCGTAAAAATCTTTTATTTCTCTTCATAGAACAAAAAATGATACGCAATGTTCAAATTTTCTTATGTTGAAATATCTTATAGACAACTGGAAAGTTATTATTTTAATTAATTTGATTATTTTTTAAGTTCTATAGTAATTCTAATTTGTGTTTTATCATAGTAACAGAAGAGAACATAGTGTATATCATAGTAACAGTGAGAAAATAGTCAATTCTTGTGTTCTGTATCGACGGACTTCACGGACAAATGAAACGTTAACTAAAAAATTATCGTTATTATTTAAGAACAATTATTTTCTTTTTTACAATATTGTAAATAAAATGTTATTTAAAATGATTCACTTTATTTTTCCTTTAAAACCAAATGTTTCCGCTTCTCCGCACACCGTCAATAATAACATGAATAAATACTAATAATATAAGTGCATTTTCAAAGGAGAATACAAAATTGTATATACCAAATCCAATACCTTTTTACTCCTAAAAATAGTACTTAAATTTCATATTATTTACATTCGTACTTCCAAATAAAAGAAAGAATAGAAACCAAATCAATCGTTAACAAAGATCTGACAGTCACCCCATTTTCTTAAGTTTTTTGGTCTATCCAGTAAAATTTATATGTCGATGAAATCGGTGAAGAATTGGAGCCAAGTAAAAACGCCAATATAGAAAAGAAGCCAAATAGTTTTGGCTCCAGGTGTTGGCAACGGCCGCGTTTTCTTAACATTGAGCGAGACACGGCTGCTTTTTAAATGAGCATTAAATTTTGCAGTTTTTTAAATAAAGTACTTCGAATTCGAATTCTTTTCTGAAATTTTCAATGTATTCTAATTTCGATGCGCTGAATTTTTTGACGTATCACATTTGTCCGTAGCATTTGTAGTTTCAGCTATGAAAGTGGGTGACAGACGGACTGAACGATTATAATACTTTCCACTTTTAGCTTCCACACTCACTACGTTTATTACGTAAAAAGTGGAAGGTTTTATAATCGTTCAGTCTGTCTGTCTGTCCGTCACCCACTTTCACAGAAAGAACCACAAGTCCCACAGACAAGTGGGATACGTCATTTTGAAGCAAAAAATCAGATTAGGCTACATTCTAAATAAGTTTACTAATAATTTATACCAATAATATTATAACCAATAATAATATACCAATAATATTATAATTAATAATATTATACCAACGATATTATATTATTGTGTATTAAATTGATTTCTAAAAATGTACTTAAAGTACCTACTACATTGTCATAAAAATATTAATGCTAATAAAATGAAACCTAATCTCTATATATTAAAAAAAAATATCAATAAATGTTTCAAAATATCAAAATCTAAATTTGTCCACCTAATTTTAAATATTATTTTAAAACTCCGCTATTGACAAAATAACATTTAAGTCACGCATAAGTTTAAAAAAAGGATTTATAAAACACAAGCAAAAATACTTTGCACAAATCCCAAACTAAATGCAGAAATTTACAGTCTTGAAAATTTAATTCAATTGATTGAAAAGTAGTTTATGTACTTCTACTTCAATTACCTTTATTATTATTTTTTTCTCTTTATTTTTTTATTGACAATAGTAACCCTACAACAAGTTAACATGGCTTTAAATGCAAAAGTTGCCAAAGTTGTTGGATCTCTTTACTTGCAACTTTTTTCAGGGTTACTTGGCGAGAGTAGAATTTTAATTGCTTTTTTGGCTTCCGATTTGGTTATTTGAAAAGTTCCAAATGATAAATTCGGTTAAATTGTGACTTAAATGTTATTTTGTCAATAGCGGAGTTTTAAAATAATATTTAAAATTAGGTGGACAAATTTAGATTTTGATATTTTGAAACATTTATTGATGATATTTTTTTTAATATATAGAGATTAGGTTTCATTTTATTAGCATTAATATTTTTATGACAATGTAGTAGGGGTACTTGAAGTACATTTTTAGAAATCAATTTAATACACAATAATATAATATTGTTGGTATAATATTATTAATTATAATATTATTGGTATATTATTATTGGTTATAATATTATTGGTATAAATTATTAGTAAATTTATTTAGTAGTAAAGATTATTTATTTTTATTTATTTATTAAAATATCATTTATATAATATTTTGAATAATTATTGTCTTTTATTAAAAAACAAGAAGTTCATAAAGAACTAAAATAGCCTACTTTCCTGTTACTTAAATACTTACCGAAGTTCTAATCGGGAAAAAAAACTAGGTTCCTAAAGTAAATATCATCAACAGCTGTTTCTACACTAGATTTATACACATTAGAAAAAAAAAATCGAAACACAGCACCCAGCTATAATTTAAACTTCTAAAAGCCAAAATCAACTATTTTCCTTAATATTCTTTCGCAAATTAATTAAATATTATTTATCATCTGCTCGTGATTTATTTGTAGTTCGAAGAATAATTAAATATTTATTAATAACAAAAGTAATGAAACTACTCCGAACTGCATTAAAAAATAAGAAATGTAAATTAAAACTAAGCATAATTGCATGCAAAAGTATGCCTTGCCGCTTTCTTGGTAGATAAATAATGAATAATCAAAGAATCAAATTGTGCTACATTTTATGACGTCATTCCAAACTGATTCATGAAAATATTATTTTGCTTCAAATATGTTTAAATAAATAAAGTTTCTCATGCCATTGTTGATTTGGCAACAGTGATTTAAATGACTCAAAATTGAATTTCAATGCTAATTCAATGGGAAATTCGCCGAAAGATAGTAGATTTATGTCCGTCCGGACGTACAGACAGACGGACAAAAAGTATGAAAGTTGGGTATCAGAGGTCATAGCTTTCTAACAAAAAAAGAATTTTTAAGATCCGAGGGATAGAACCGATTTTGGAAGGGGGGTACGGACAGACAGACAGACGGACATCGACCGCATGTCAATACCTACTTTTTCATTTTTTTAATTCTTTCGAATTAAAAAAAGAAAAGTAGGCTAAAAATGTAGCACTTTTTTATATGACCTTTATTGATTCTGTGCTTGACTCAAAATGATTTTTTATATAAACAAGAAGTTCATAAAGAACTAAAATAGCCTACTTTCCTGTTACTTAAATACTTACTGAAGTTCTAATCGGGAAAAAAACTAGGTTCCTAAAGTAAATATCATCAACAGCCGTTTCTACACTAGATTTATACACATTAGAAAAAAAAATCGAAACACAGCACCCAGCTATAATTTAAACTTCTAAAAGCCAAAATCAACTATTTTCCTTAATATTCGTTCGCAAATTAATTAAATATTATTTATCATCTGCTCGTGATTTATTTGTAGTTCGAAGAATAAATATTTATTAATAACAAAAGTAATGAAACTACTCCGAACTGCATTAAAAAACAAGAAATGTAAATTAAAACTAAGCATAATTGCATGCAAAAGTATGCCTTGCCGCTTTCTTGGTAGATAATTAATGAATAATCAAAGAATCAAATTGTTCTACATTTTATGACGTCATTCCAAACTGATTCATGAAAATATTATTTTGCTTCAAATATGTTTAAATAAAGTTTCTCATGCCATTGTTGATTTGGCAACAGTGATTTAAATGACTCAAAATTGAATTTCAATGCTAATTCAATGGGAAATTCGCCGACAGATAGTAGATTTATGTCCGTCCGGACGTACAGACAGACGGACAAAAAGTATGAAAGTTGGGTATCTGAGGTCATAGCTTTCTAACAAAAAAAGAATTTTTAAGATCCGATGATTAGAACTGATTTTGGAAGGGGGGTACAGACAGACAGACAAACGGACAGACAGGCGGACAGACAGACGGACAGACATACGAACAGACAGACATACGAACATACAGACAGATGGACAGACAGACAGTTGGACATCAACCGCATTTCAATACCTACAGTGATTTAAATGACTCAAAATTGAATTTCAATGCTAATTCAATGGGAAATTCGCCGACAGATAGTAGATTTATGTCCGTCCGGACGTACAGACAGACGGACAAAAAGTATGAAAGTTGGGTATCTGAGGTCATAGCTTTCTAACAAAAAAAGAATTTTTAAGATCCGATGATTAGAACCGATTTTGGAAGGGGGGTACAGACAGACAAACGGACAGACAGGCGGACAGACATACGAACAGACAGACATACGAACAGACAGACATACGAACAGACAGACAGATGGACAGACAGACAGATGGACAGACAGACAGATGGACATCAACTGCATTTCAATACCTACAGTGATTTAAATGACTCAAAATTGAATTTCAATGCTAATTCAATGGGAAATTCGCCGACAGATAGTAGATTTATGTCCGTCCGGACGTACAGACAGACGGACAAAAAGTATGAAAGTTGGGTATCTGAGGTCATAGCTTTCTAACAAAAAAAGAATTTTTAAGATCCGATGATTAGAACCGATTTTGGAAGGGGGGTACAGACAGACAGACAAACGGACAGACAGGCGGACAGACATACGAACAGACAGACATACGAACAGACAGACAGATGGACAGACAGACAGATGGACAGACAGACAGATGGACATCGACCGCATTTCAATACCTACAGTGATTTAAATGACTCAAAATTGAATTTCAATGCTAATTCAATGGGAAATTCGCCGACAGATAGTAGATTTATGTCCGTCCGGACGTACAGACAGACGGACAAAAAGTATGAAAGTTGGGTATCTGAGGTCATAGCTTTCTAACAAAAAAAGAATTTTTAAGATCCGATGATTAGAACCGATTTTGGAAGGGGGGTACAGACAGACAGACAAACGGACAGACAGGCGGACAGACATACGAACAGACAGACATACGAACAGACAGACAGATGGACAGACAGACAGATGGACATCGACCGCATTTCAATACCTACAGTGATTTAAATGACTCAAAATTGAATTTTAATGCTAATTCAATGGGAAATTCGCCGACAGATAGTAGATTTATGTCCGTCCGGACGTACAGACAGACGGACAAAAAGTATGAAAGTTGGGTATCTGAGGTTATAGCTTTCTAACAAAAAAAGAATTTTTAAGATCCGATGATTAGAACCGATTTTGGAAGGGGGGTACGGACAGACAGACGGACAGACGGACATCGACCGCATGTCAATACCTACTTTTTCATTTTTTTAATTCTTTCGAATTAAAAAAAGAAAAGTAGGCTAAAAATTTAGCTGTAACACGTTCTTTTTATTATAAGGCTTTTCTTTTTTTTTGTAGGAAAATTTTAATTTGTTATTTAACTCTTAATATAAAAATATTATGCACAATCACTCTGGCGTAGTGGTCAGCGCTTCTTGCTCTTATTCCGTAAACCCGGGTGCGTACACGGGTCCGGTAGGTCATTAATATACTCAGCTCTTCATTTTGGGCAAACTTTAATTAGTATGAAAAATATAAAAAAATGAATAAAAAAACCTCAAAGTATTTCCAATTCAAATGTAATAAAAGTTAAAAATCTATGTTATTAAAACAACAATTAAATTTGTTTACACTGAGTTTTAATATTACTAACCAAATTAAATTTTTTCATTTCTATGTTGAAATCGCTAAAGCAAGCGATGAAATATTTTCATCCCATTCTACGTTTCTAGCACAACACCAGCATCGGTTTAAATGTCCAGATAAAAGACATCCAGACGCATGCAATTAAGAAAAACCTACGATTTGGCGAAAACACCGGCCGGTATTGCATCGCTTGGCGGTTGCCAAGTTTTGTTGCCTTTGTGGCGTTTAGCGTCGTAGTCAGGACATAGCCTTAGCATTGGAGGTCACGTGATCAGCCAATCTAATACTTTAATTATGATATATATGATAAAAATGGAATTTGCATTTTATTTCAATGTAGATTAAATTTTTAGTTATTTAAATTTTAAATAAACTTCTAATTTAAATTTTTTAATGAAATTTGGAATTTAGCCTAATCTGATTTTTTGCTTCAAAATGACGTATCCCACTTGTCTGTGGGACTTGTGGTTCTTTCTGTGAAAGTGGGTGACGGACAGACAGACGGACTGAACGATTATAAAACCTTCCACTTTTTACGTTATAAACGTAGTGTGGAAGCTAAAAGCGAATTTTTAGTTGAATTCAATTTGCTTTTTCCTAGTATTTTATAAATTGAAGAGAGTACAGGGGAAAAATCGCTTAATTTCGTAGAAAACTTTCTTCATCAGGCATCTTTGACGATGATAGCGAGTAATCGCCTAAACTAGTGAAAGGAAACCAGTTTCTCACTTTCTTGTGCATCTTCTTTCACTGCAACCCTTAAATTCAGTTCCGCGTTTTTTACAAAAGACTGTGTTCATCATCATATTAAGCTTTAAAAATAAAGTACGATTGATTGAAAATCACGAATTTTTCTAAAACAATTAAGAGAAATTTTAAGATTCGCAAATTAATTGATATGTCCTAAACCACGACTTTTCTACCTGCCGAGATTCACATGATGCACGATTCCGACGCTTGGACCAAGCGAAGAAGAAAGAGAGAACGAAGAAGAAAGAGAGAAACCGGTTTCCTGCAGCCAATGTCCGCCAAGCAGGCACAATTACGGTACGACTCCTAATAAATCAAGCGGTTCTTCCCCTGTACTCTTCAATTGTCAAAGGATCATAATAAAATCATTATATGTAGTTCTTATTTTTTTTAAGTAAACAAAGATATTACTGTAAACATGCTTATGTATAATTCAAATTAATACTGATATTTGGTGATTTTCTCTCTATATTAAAAAAAGTAATCTCTTTTAAAGTGTGAGGAGCCATAACATCATGAAATATTGATGTTAGAAATCCAAATTTTTTTGGGAAGGTGTGTCTCCCTAATGCCTCGACCTAAATTTTTTTTGTTTTTCAAATTTCCAATTAGTTTTTTAATTAAAAATAAAAATTAATTTTTCTCTATGTTAAAGTATAGGATTTGAAAGTGTTAGCAGCCATAACATGATGAAATATTGATGTCAGAAACCCAAATTTTTTTGGACAGGTGTGTCTCCCTTATGCCTCGATGCCCACTTATTTGTTTTTCAAATTTCCAATAAGTTTTTTAATTAAAAATTACAATAAGTCAGCCACAAAAAAAATCTTATTCCTTTTCTGCATAACGGCCACAGAAATTCACCAGAAATGTGTGATTTTGTTACGTTCTTTTTAAAGAACAGTTGCTCTCTTTTCTGTTCTTTTAAAAAGAACAGTTCTTTAACTTGTTCTTTTTACATTGGTTTTGTGTTTATATATAGAAAAGGTTTACAGGTTTTTTTTTAAAAAGATGATTTGGCCTTAAAATATATTATAGCAAGATTAGTTTATAGATCAAGTTTATAGTTTAAAATTATGTAAAAAAGATAGTAAAAAAATTTGACAAAACTATTTTAAATAAACATTTAACATAACAATTACTCTGAAAAATTTTATTAGGTTATTTCTGCTAGACTGGAATAAAATGTTTACATTTTTTTTATGAAAAGAACCAAAAGTTTTTTTTTATTTTCGGAACATGTTACAACTATCACGTAATTTTATATCTTTTTTTCTTCAGCTGGCAGATGGCTTTCTTTTTTTTTCATTTAATCTCTTGGTTTCGCAGCAAAACCGCGGTGAAAAATTTTTAGCCTACTTTTCTTTTTTTAATTCGAAAGAATTAAAAAAATGAAAAAGTAGGTATTGACATGCGGTCGATGTCCGTCCGTACCCCCCCCCCCCCCCTTCCAAACTCGGTTCTATCCATCGGATCTTAAAAATTCTTTTTTTGTTAGAAAGCTATGACCTCAGATACCCAACTTTCATACTTTTTGTCCGTCTGTCTGTACTTCCGGACGGACATAAATCTACTATCTGTCGGCGAATTTCCCATTGAATTAGCATTGAATTCAATTTTGAGTCATTTAAATCACTGTAGGTTTGAAACGCGGTGATGTCCCTTTTCATCCGTTCTGATCGTTCGTATTCTGTCTGTCTTTCGATTTCCTGTCCGTATCCCTCTTTTAGAACCGTTTCTATCCCTCGGATCTTAAAAATTATTTTTTTGTTAGAAAGCTATGACCTCATATACCCAACTTTCATACTTTTTGTCCGTCTGTCTGTACGTCCGGACGGACATAAATCTACTATCTTTCGGCGAATTTCCCATTGAATTAGCATTGAAATTCAATTTTGAGTCATTTAAATCACTGTTGCCAAATCAACAATGGCATGAGAAACTTTATTTATTTAAACATATTTGAAGCAAAATAATATTTTCATGAATCAGTTTGGAATGACGTCATAAAATGTAGCACAATTTGATTCTTTGATTATTCCTTAATTACATTTCTTATTTTTTAATGCAGTTCGTAGTAGTTTCATTACTTTTGTTATTAATAAATATTTAATTATTCTTCGAACTACAAATAAATCACGAGCAGATGATAAATAATATTTAATTAATTTACGAAAGAATATTAAGGGGGTTGGCGAGCGATAGCGATCAGGCGGCGGAGCCCCTAGTACTATAAAAATTAGTTTCCCAATAAATTATTATTATGAATTCATAATAAGATTCATATATGTGCATAATATTCCTTAGTTCATAATATAAACAAACATAAAGAAAGTTTAACTCTCTCTTGAAACTAACTGCGCATGCTCAAAAGTTATTTCCAGCTCCAATATCGCTTTGAAAGCGATTCAAAAATACTAGAGCCCTCCATCCCTGTGTGTAAAGAGATGCGACAATGGAGCCCAGAACTGTCCAAGCCGGGTTGCCAATGAGAAACCGCAAGGGAGAAACTGGTCAGGCTTGCTTGAGCTTGGCGGTTTAACGCTTATCGTACATATCTTGTACTAATCCTGCCCGGGAAGAGTATTATTTTCGCTTTAACTTCTGCAACTACTGATTTTCGAAATTTAATGCAGGAGTTGAATGTTTAAAATGAAAGTTATCTCAGCAGTATTGCAGTTCAATAAATTGATTTCGGAAAAATCATTGAAATGAATCGGATTGAATCTTAACATTTTGGAAAATACGCAACACTAACAAGATGGCAAAATACAAGTTAATATTCTTTTATTAATAAATCAAAAAATAAGAATTACTCAAAACAAAAATTCCATTTTTACCAATACTATTTATAAGTGACACGATATTTTTTTTTAAGATTTGATCAGACGAGTTTGTTTACAAAAAAGAATCTTCGCCAAGAGACGCCAAGAAGTAGCCAACTAGAACTGCACGCGAATCAATGTTTATACTCGTATTTCAAGAAAATACGAAGATTGTTTGAATATTTAAAGACAGACAAACATAAATAATCCAGCTTTGAACACGCGCGCATGCGTACTAGTGACAAAGACGTCACAAAATCAAGCTCTCGCCCTGCTCCAACGTGATTGGATTACTAGCTTTACTTGCAATCCTACGATGGCCTGAAGTGAAAGAGGCTTTAGGAGAAAGGGAAAGGCCAGAAGATAGGCCAGATATTGTTGTTCGTGTCTTCAAAAAGAAGCTAACGGAACTTTTAGACGACATATTGAAGATGAACCTGTTTGGTGTTGTTGTAGCCTACATTTATGTTATAGAATTCCAGAAACGTGGTTTACCTCATGCCCATATGTTATTGACTTTGGAATGATAGGTCAAAAATACGCACCAAAAATGATATCGATAAATTTGTGGTTGCTGATATTGAACCACGCCTATATGACATCATATCCAAATGCAGGATTCATGGTCCTTGCGGATCACTCAATCCTAATTCCCCATGCATGAAGGAGGGTGTTTGTTCGAAGCAATTCCCGAAAGAATTCAAGGAAAAAACCGACGAAAGTGTGAATGGTTATCCAATTTATCAAACACGGCAAACAGATCCTGTTAAAATTGGTAAACATGATATTGACAATAGATGGGTTGCCACTAAACCACTACGTGTACGAAAAAAATACAACAAAATGGAAAAGACGCCAGCGAGGATCACAACAAGTGATTGGTAGAATGCCAGTCGTCAGTGTTCAAGATGCTGAACGTTTTTATCTGAGGATGCTGTTGCTGAGACAGCCTGGGGCAGTTGGATTTGAGGATATTCGTACTGTGGATGGAATCGTCTGTGAAACATTTCAGCAAGCATGTAAAATAAGAGGACTTCTGGAAGGAGATCAACTTTGGAATGATACATTGCGTGAAGCTGCAGAAGCTCAGTCCCCAGGCCAGTTACGTATGCTGTTTGCTGTAGTATGTGCCTTTGGAGAGGTTGAATATATTCCTCAGCTATGGGCCACTAACAGGGATGCTCTCTGTGAAAATTTTGTACATCGCTATTGGAAAGTGCAGGCGTTTAATATGCCTTAGCGGAGATTAACATATTGCTACAGTCATATAGTTTAAATTTAGAAAAGGTCAAACTTCCCGCAGTATCCCTAGTAGCAATTTTTCATCGACCGATAATCAAATTTTCATCATTCGCCGGTGAGCCGATGAGAATTCGAATATCGGATTTTCATTGAAAATTGCCCGTTACGTCGATAACTCTTCGGTTATGTCCACTCGATAGAGCAGCCTAGGATGAGTTTTTCCGATCAAGTGTCAAGAAGAAATCGATAAGAATCCGATGAGTAGTAATCAAAATCTTATCATCCGATGGAATTTCGAACAGTTTACGACATGTTAGTATAAAAGTTTTAAGCAAGATGGGGCCACTATTTTTTCTGTTGGTCAGGTAATACTTCGAATTTCAGGAGGAGGACAGAACCATCAATCTCGGTATCCGCGCTCTTGTCTTGCAACGAGGAACTGCGCATTTGTCTTCGCGGCTACTGAAGCTTGCAGTGTGTTTGCGTGTAAATAAAGAGGTTAAAAGGTTGTTAGAAGTCAGCAAAGAAATAGGTTATCACACAGTAAAAATATTTATCTTCGCCCGCAATTAAAAGTGTTGTGTGTAAGTAAATGAAAAATAACTATTACCAGTTTGAACATGATATTTTTCGGATATGAAGTTTTCGAAATAATTTAACGCAATTTGTATGTACTAAAATAAAAAAGCCACATTTTCGGTTTCTTATCGTTGCGATATAGATTCGTCATAATTTTCCGATGAAACGTACATTGATTGAATTTTCACCTTTGACCGATATCGAATCGATGACTTTTATCCATAGGATTCGGTCCATCGATCGGTATATCGATCGATCGTTCACCGATTGCCGATGTCGCCTCGTGCACTTTCGGATTACGGATGCGATCACCGGTGAGTTTTCGCTAAATCCGATGAACGATCGATGACCGATCAAGCAAATTTCGAGAAACAATGCTACTAGGGATGTTTCCTTGACTTGCCAATCATCTTATGATATTTTGCAAGAGCAGGCCAATGTTGAAATGTATGTTCAGAAACTTAACCCTGAGCATCGAAAAGTTTATGAAACTGTTCTAACAGCAGTATATAATAACCAAAGGAACTCCCCAGGTGTTTTTTTCTAGACGGACCTGCTGGAACAAGCATATTTTTGTGTACACAACTCTTTTACACACCATACGGGGAAAAGGTGACTTAGTAACGCCTGTAGCATCAACTGGCATTGCAGCAATACTTTTGAGTGGTGGGAGAACTGCACATTCTGTTTTCAAAATTCCAATTATCATTGAATGCCACTTCTACGTGCAATATAAAACCAAACAGCAACATATAAAACCAAACAGCAGTGACATAACAAAATGCAAAAAGCCATTTGGAGGAAAAGTAATTTTACTTGGTGGAGATTTTCGACAAGTACTGCCAGTGATTTTACGCAGATCACGGTCCTTGACAGTCGCAAGCTGTTTAAAATAACATCCCCTTTGGACTGATTTCACAAAACTGATCCTTTCAGTGAACATGCGTGCTCTTGAATCAGAGGAACAATTTTCCAAGTGGCTCTAGGATGTTGGTAATGCAAAGAAAGGTGATGCTGTTGAAACTTCCTGAAATTTGCTATCCTGAAATACAGGATCCAATGGGGAACTTGCATGTGTCGGGAAATAGCGAAATACCATTTGTAAATGAAACGTCATGCGATTCTAAGAACATCGACATAAATTTTACCTCAATCCGACCATTAGTTTATTTTTAATTAATTTTCAAAGTTTGCGCTTAGCCCCGCCCCTTGAAAACGCTGCCTCTGGCCTTCCCTCCCCGCGTGACGTCAGTAGACCCAACTGGGAAAGCCAGAGATCGGCGGCCGCTGTGTTTTGCGAATGTCACTCTTCCTAATGCTTTTCTTATCGCGTCGAATCCATTAAAGTTATGTAAATTCTGGAAAATATTAGTGCATATGAATGTTGCAAAGTAACTTGTTGTAATAGTACCACGAAAAAATTACACCAGAAAATATATTTCAGCTCTCACAGAACGTTTATAAAGTTAAAAGTGGAAGATTTTAAAAATGCTATATGTCCTTTCGTCACCTAGGGCGCGACTAGAAAAGAAATTTTGGGGTTGGGGTAAGGTTTTTTTTTGGGGGGGTTGGGGTAGTTGTCGTAAATTTTATTTATATATTTTAATTAATATTACTTTAATTTAAATTATTTTAATTAAAACTGTTTTTAATGGAAAAAAATATTTTTCAATGTAAATAGAGTTATTCCAACGTTAATAGTTTTTTTTTTGCTAATTTATTATTACTAATTATGGACATTAATTAGTTTTTGTTTTACATAACTAATGTTTGTATCATTTAATAAACAATTAATGTTTTATTTTTAAAATAAAAATTAAGTGCGATAAATAGGGAAAAATCAATTAATTACAGAATGTTTTTATTGAGCATTTAACTTATTAGATAATTTAAATTACTTAATTTGTAGTGCAGAAACTAAACGAATTAAATCAATAATGAAATTAAACAAAATTTCATCACAAAAATTCCATTTAAAATTATATTTTAAATTTGAAAAACCAAAAAATTAATGGACATTTAAAAAGAAAATGGAGATAATTCCAGGTGTAACTGGCACTGTTGAAGGTCCACGGAGGCTAGAAATGATTATGTACCTACTGTATTAAAAAAAAAAAAGTTTTAGAGAGAGTGGGAGTTGGATAAATTATCTGGCTATTTTTAATTTGATTAAATTTACAAAAGAAGGTTAATGAAGATCGGCAATTTTGGAAACTAAAGTATAAATTAGAAGTAAATGCTGTGTTTTACGAATTTGTTTCCAAGTTTTATAACTCGCGCGTGTGTGACAGAGGTTCTAGGTGATAGTTACTGTTGCATACCTACGTGTTGTAGTTTTCCTAAAGATGTAAAAAAAATACGTGTTGACAGTTAGGTTCAACAATGGGGACAAAAAAAGGAAGCCGGTATTTTTATTTTTAATTGTACCATATAACATACTCATGTTTATAAACTAAATTGCTTCTTTGAATTCAAATACAAATTAAAACTAAATTTAAATTATGGAAATAACTGCATTAAGAATGAGAAATATTTTTCATAGTTACAGGGATTGGATGAACTTGTTACGAGAATAATGTACAAAACTTGAATTCGGCGTTCCACATAATTACATAAGAGACAATATATCTGCTCGAACATGTTTGTCGTAACACGCGTTACAAGTCGTTAATAAAGCATTTTACTTATATCTAAGTAACTTATAAAATATGTGATTTAATTTAAAAATTGCAATGTGCGTACATTATTATGTCGAATCCCTGTAATAATAAGAAATATTTCCCAATCTTAAATACAGGTATTTCAATCAATTAAATTTAATTTTAATCTACATTTATATTATATAGTTAAATTATAAGTACAAATACATACAATTACATAATATAATTGCATTGAAATTTATTTTATAACATAAGTCTGTTACCATTAAGAATAAAAATAGCATTTCTTTTACAACTCAAGGAACATTAAAAAACTGTTTTTCTAAAGGGTTTTTCGTGGTACCAATACAACAAGGTACTTTGCAACATTCGTATGCACTAATATTTTCCAGAATTTACATAACTTTAATGGATTCGACGCGATAAGAAAAGCACCAGGAAGAGTGACATTCGCAAAACATAGCGGCCGCCTATCTCTGGCTTTCCCAGTTGGGTCTACTGACGTCACGCGGGGAGGGAAGGCCAGAGGCAGCGTTTTCAAGGGGCGGGGCAAATCGCAAACTTTGAAAATTAATTAAAAATAAACTAATGGTCGGATTGAGGTAAAATTTATGTCGATGTTCTTAGAATTGCATGGAGATTATTTTAAAAGAATAAAAAAAATACATGCAAGTTCCCCATTGCACAACTGTATAATGATATAGATTTCCGAAATGTAACGTTTAAGCAGTTGAAAGATAGGGCAATTTTGACTGTTACCAACGACATCGCTTTGGAACTATATACAAAAAAAGTTCTAAGTGTTGTGTCAGGGGATGAAGCTATATATGAAGCTACGGATATATAATAAGTGATGATCCCCAAGATCAACTTGCATACCCTGAAGAGTTTTTAAAAGCGCTAACTCCGACAGGTATGCCTCCACACAAATTATATTTAAAAATAGGATGTATTATCATGCTTTTAAGAAACTTGGCTCCATCTCAAGGATTATGTAACGAAATAAGACTAATCGTAACCAAATTACAGCGGAACATCATTGAAGCAAAAACAATAAATTCTGACAACAGTAACACGTTTTTTATTCCACGGCTGCCCATGACTCCATCAGATAGCAACATGCATTTCAAATATAAACGCAAGCAGTTCCCTGTCAGATTGGCATTTTGCATGACAATAAACAAATCACAAGGACAAACTTTTGAAAAAATATGCCTAATGCTTCCAAAGCCAGTTTTTAGTCATGGACAGCTGTATGTTGCCATGTCAAGAGTAAGATCATTTAATTCCTTGACAGTGGTCTCACCTAGTATTACAACTGTGTGTGTATATTACAACAGAAATATTTACAACTGTGTGTACAAGGAAGTTTTGGACAATTAATATTTACAACTGTTTGTACAAAGAAGTTTAATAAAAAACATTAGACAATTTCAATGATAGTATTTTTATAAAAATATCTAAAAAATAGGTTAAAAAATACACTTTCAAAAAAAATATCCTGTGAAAATCAAAATTGGATCAGCAGTTACACCAAAAAAGGCAAAATACATATTTTTAGTTCTTTAAATGTATTCGTAGTTCTTGAAAGGAATTCGTAGTTCTTGGAGTGCTTTCTCCCCAAAAGTTTTGAAACAGATAAATTTCATTTCTCTGCGTTTTGTTAAATTATTATTTTTGATGGGGGAAAAAAGGCGGGAAGATCGTGGCCCGCGGATAATCCACCCGCGGATAATCGGCAGTTTACTGTATTTAATTACAACTAGCGAACATATATCAAATTGAGCAACAATTGAGCAATATAATAAACGAATTTTCGCAAATTAATTTCTAATCCTAAGATTCCATCCATCAAAATTAATTTCTAAACCTAATTTCTAAACCACAGCTGAAAAGTAAATTCTCGTAGTTTATCCATAGCCCCCTACATATAATGCCGTCCAAGCTCGATCAAAATTGGAAGTCATGAGAAAGCTATCAATAGATGGCGCCATGGCGCGACAAACAATGTGCTCGGGGCATTTGTTGTTTGTTTACGCCTAGTTCGCTGTGATTGTTATAAGAAATTTTGGTTACAGAGTTCGAAATTTATAATTTTTTTTGTAAACTTTTGTAAATGCAACAAATAATGGCTATTTTTTGCATTATACTATCCTATAAGTCAAGGAAAGAACACGGTGTTTCCATATAGGAATTCCTACGAAATGGAAGGTAAGGAGTTTTTAAAATTATTCTTTTTTGGTGAAAATTTCTAAATATTTTTATTCTTGAATCTTTTCGTAATGCATTAATTATTATTTTTTGTTTTTCCCTCATAATATATAGTTTAAACACATATTTACTTTTGTTCTATCTAGATTTATATATTCATTTTAGTTCGGGCATTCTGTTTTCTAATAAATGTGTTTTTGAATTAATAAGTTTTGAAAAAAAACTTATCAATATCTATATTCGCATAAATTCTAATACTTTAAATGCATTTTATAGTTGAGATTTAAATGATCTATCTCATTTTAAAATTTTGTTGTTGTTCGAAATTATATAGTATTATTTATTAAGGGACTGTTATTCTTAACAGAAGCATTTTTAATAAGTGTTATAGTATTTGTTAATTTTTCTTTAAGAAGCCAAAGCTAATTTTTTTTAAAAATAATGGAACGTCTGAACAAGGTTCTCATTACTTTAAATTACTTTATTAGTGTTTTAATCTCCAGTAGAAAATTCTTGTACGGGGATTTTAAATGAATAGTTCTATAGCGTTTTTTTTTTAAGTTAAAAAAAACAAAGAAACTCATTACATGATTATTTTTTTAAAAATATGTGCTTGCTGTTTTTAGCTTTTTAATCTTAAATTTCTAAAAATTGTGATTTTTGGCAGTAGTATTCTGTAACAGTTTTTACACTATGCAAACATGTTGAAGAAGGATTTTTTAAAATTTAAAATGGTATTTTATGAATTTCTCTAGGAAATAATATTGCTTGGAAGCAGGAACAAAATAAAAAAAGAACTCATTTGTTTATTATGTTACTCGGACCGAACGGTATTCGAAATAGCACGCTGGATCCGTCATTCACCGCGAATACATTCCAACTAAAATATGCGACCGACTACCAACAGATGGCGCGACCAGAGTACTTTTTGAGGACAGCCTGTGAATCTATGTTATTTCTCGAGTATACGCGGCATTCTATGTAGGAGGCTATGGTTTATCACGTGTTTATTATTTCAAAGTTTATTAAATATTAGTGGCATTTAATTTGAAAAATCATTCATTCTTCGATTTCCTTTTTATGGAATTGCAAGTTTCCGTAAATTACTCTGTACATATGCTTGGTAAACGGAGTTAAAATTGGTATGTTTTATTTTATTTCCATTTATATTTGAATAAATCCTTTTAAAATATTAATATTTGTGAGGTTAGAATCTAATTTTGTTATAATTAGCTAGATATAACTCATTTTAAATTAGAACGTTATTAGAACATAACGAAACAAGCTGTCATTTTCTTTGTAGGTTTTTCCTTTTCTACATAAAAAATTTGTTACTCTGTTCTTCAAGAAATCTTAATTTTTTACTTACAGAGATTAAAGCAAGGTTCTGTTATAAAAATTAAAACAAATTATGAATTTATGTTAAAAAAATATTGACTAAAATAAAATTAAACATTTTATAAATGTAATTCGTTTTATATGTCTGTCACATAGCGTAAATTTAAATTAAAACGTATAAATTTTAATAATTCAGAGAAAAGCTTAAAAAAAAAAGCTTTTAAATTTTATATTTAATATTCATGACACAAAATTCTAAGCAGAATTTAGTAACCTTTATCTATGTATTTATAATCCAAAGTAATATTGTGATTAGGGTTAAGAATGACTTAAACAAATCGTACAAGTAATATTTGGTTATTGCGAGTATTCGTATGAGAGAGCACAAATACGGTTGGAGATTATTTTTGTTTTAAAAGCTTTACAGTGCAAGTTATGTTTTATAATACGACATAATATTTAGTAATTTAAAAAATCTTTTTAATATTAAATAAATCAATTTTCAATTTATCAAAAACTTTTTAAAGCTGTACATTTGTACAGAAGTACAACGTAAGTTATATTTTATAATACAACAGAACATAGAGTAATTTATTAAATACTAGTATCCGTTCCGACGGCATTAGATTTATTAAATCTTAACTGATATACGCAACGCTGATAACTTTATTATTTTTGTAAACAATATTTCTATTTTATTATAAGAATATCCAGAATATACTATTTTTAAAATGTATCGAAAATCAAATGGATTGAAAAAATATTTCGACATCAAAAGTTATATTTATTGGCAATTTTTTTTTTAAAGAATGGCGTTAAATTTGGAAATGCCATATTATAAAGATTCTTATTGATTATTATGATTATTTGTGATTTAGTAAAACTGTTTTAAATTGATAATAACTATATATGTCACGTCTAGAACGCTAATAAAGCATTTCCCATCGAGAAGAAAGGGTGTTTTTTCTTCAGGAAATAATGCACATCGCTCACCTGAATGTCAATCAATACTGGGAAATTTTGTATGATATTATTCGATTTGTATTCGAAAGTAATATACTATTGTTTAAAATTGATTTTGAAATTAATACATTTCGCCATTGATGACCCACCATTTCAACTTGTAGAAAATTTTTATTTCAACGCTATTCACTTTTCAGCTGCATTTCTGTTTCTCAACAAGACCAAAATCGACAATCTAGAAACGACCACCTTTCGTTGCTAGTTCATTGATTCTTTATGAGCGACATCCCGATTATAGACCGATCTCGCCGAAAGATGAGCTTCAAGCAAAAGTTGCGCAACATGCTGGGCCATGAAGAGTTCAAGAAGGCAAACATCTACAAGGCCTTGCTGGCCGAGTTCCTCGGTACAGGAATGCTTGTCCTGGTCGGATGCGGGTCCACGACCCTTTGGGATAAAAAATCGGCGCCCTCTGTGGTCCAGATAGCCTTAGCCTTTGGTATCATTATGGCGACTGTGGTCCAGAGTATCTGCCATATCAGCGGTGGCCATATCAACCCTGCTATCTCCTTAGGATGCCTTGTGGCTGGACATTGTTCCATTTTGAGGGCAGTGCTGTACCTAATCGTCCAATGCCTCGGGGCTGTGGCTGGTGCTGCAATTCTCTGGAGCATCACCCCAGGTAAAACTTTTTGGGTACAGCTATGAAATAATGACCGATCCGTTCATTAGCGACTTTTGTCGAGCTTTAAAATTTAACAATTTAAATTAATATGTACCTAATCGATTTTAATTTAACGGTTATGTGTAAAATAGTGTGTTGTGTGCAATATAATTTAACTGTGCTTATCGAGTAAATGAAATATGAAGTGGAATGTTCGCGACATTTGGGGATTTTCATTGCTTTTCAACGTAACACAAATCGCTACCGGCCATTATATCACAGCTGTTCCGCTATGGTTGGTATAATGGCTGGTTTATTCATTTGCGACGTTTGGCGAAGTTGAAAATTTAATGTAGGATTGCTATACCTATCGAGTAGGATTAAATATGAAGAGGAATGTTTAACATATTTGTGCATTTCCGTTGTTTAGCAACGTGACGGGACGGCATTCGCCTAATCGTAACCAGCCATTATATCATAGCTGCTCTGACAAGTTTTAAACTAGGCCGAGCATTCACTATTAAAAAAGAAACCGTTATAAAAGCATACAACCATAGAATTTAGATAAAGTAGAATGCAAAATCCTATTAGAACGTCTCGAAAAAAGGGTAAAAAAGATAAACCACGTGAGGGGTATGGAAGGAATGTTTTGGAGACTTATCTCCTATTTGGCAGAAAGCACATTGACTCCTCTCTGTAAAAAGGGTCATTCCTGAGAAAACGTACAAAAACATGTCCCCACAAGATATCTTTCACGTGAAGAAAAGTTATGCTTCAACTTTAATAAATTAAGATAAGGAATATTTTATCTACTTACTAGCGTTGAAACAATTAAAAAAATTAATTATTTTGGGTAAAAAAATTTGTCCACAGACTATGACAAATCATGTCCGTGGGATGTCTCACCGTCATGTCCGAGGACTGTTTTGGTTAGTAAATCCCAATTAAATCAATTTTTTACAATAAATGTTTTTCAATTAAATTGGCATTACTAGAACATACAAAACACAAAATAAAATCGTTATGAATAATATAAATTTATAAATTATGTGAAAATAAAATGTCCCACAGATTTACAACGTATTATTTAGCATGCATAAATATCCGGAAATGACAACAGTACTTTGTTTCAGTCTTATTAGTATTCAATCGTACATGGAAAACGTTGTATCAAGTCGATAGTTTGAATACCGCAGTAAATAAAAAGTTATTTAAAGTTAAAAGTTTAAAAAAGGTTCTGACAAGATCATAGCGTCATTTCTGTGGTCAAGATACAAGAAGGTAAACCAATGATTTGAACTTATAATTTGTTATTTGTTTAAAGAAGTTATATAAGCTTGGTTTACATGCTTTTTTCTCTTATACCTTAAATTTTTCTGTCTGTGAGCTCTTATTTACGGTTTAATCATGTCTGTGAGCCATCATGTCCGTGGTTTTTGACCCACGGACATGATTTTTGTGTATCCACGGACATGACGTTTTAATTATATAAGAAAAAATTGAATAAATATAAGTGAAATGCATTATAGTAAGCACTTTATTTAGCCGTGAACTAATATAATAAAGCTGAAATTTTATTAAAGTGTAACACATCAATAAAATATTTTTATGTGAATTTTTGGGGTTAAAACTTTTCTAAATGAAACATTATTAAATTAGGACTTACTATCATAATAGTTAATATTAATTATATGATCTAGACCTATGCTATATTTCGAATGTAGTATGTAAGTGTAACTCAAATCCAAAGTTTCAAAAACTTTCATCAATTTTTTTTTTCGATATTTTTCGCCTCAAATTGTACGTTTTCTCAGGAATTACCCAAAAGCGGCTCCAAAATCATCCCCGAAATGTGTTTTGGCTGCGTCTTTTTGTTGCCGAGTGCAATAAACGAGGAGTGTCGAAAACATACTCAACCTGCTCAATTGGTCGTTCCCAAATGAATCTCACTAAAGCTATGATTTTAACTGGAGCAATTGCAAAATAGCAGGTTCTAGGCGAATGACTCTCAGGTCTTATTACTATGCATTGATACGCTATTTTAATAGTGCATTACAAGGCCTTTTGTATTTTGTTCTTTTACGCGTCCCTATCGACAACATGTTTCAGTACGGATTCTTTTTTAGAGTTATCTCTGCCGTAGACAAATTAACCCGTAAAGGAGACTAGAAATCGACAGCTGGACACGATTTAATTACTACTAACCTCAGTGCTGGATTTCGGCCTAGGCCTAGGAGCCCAGTCAAGAAGGGGGACCTTAAAAAGATAAAATCGCCTAAAAAAATTTTAAAATCGCCAAACTACAAAATATACCAGCAGTCAACTGCGGACTATGATGACATCATTCGACATTCGTTCTTTTGCACAGAAGACTGATGTTTATTAAAGTCGATTAAAAATTATATGTTGGTTGGTTGGTTGGTAGACATATATATTCAGGTTTGTGTGCTTGATCAGCGACCCGCTTATAAACCTTCGTCAAGTAAGACAGACACAACAGACAACACACACACATAAGTGGATCCATCTAATTTTTTAGAGACAGAGGCCAACTAGAGGATCCCCAGAATTGGCTTGTCACCCCCAGAGGTATTGATTTGGTATGGGAACTTAGAGGACTTTCGGACCCAACAGATTTAACGAGCACGTACTCCGCAGATACTCGGTAGGTCTTCAGTGGTACCGGGACTCGATCGCAGGACCTTCCGATCCCTAGACCGAGACGCTGACCACTAGGCTCACTACGGCCCGAATTATATGTTCTGTACTAGTGTGTTTATTTGCTAAATTTCCAAAATTGCTTCGAGATGGTGGGGGGGGGGGGGGGGCCCAATGTCAAGTGCCTAAGGGGCCATGGGTCTTTAAATCCGGCGCTGAGTCTAACTTATTAACCCATTAACGCGACTTTGTGAACACCATTAAAAACCTTTATGTCTGTATAAAAATTTTAACTAACTTTTTTAAAATCATTAAAAAAAATTCATGACAATAGTCTTCATCTGCCTCATAATTTTTTACTTAAGCAGAATGCTCGCTCTCGTGTTATTAAGAATATAAGTTAATCGAGTGACCTTCAAACCAAATCTAAAGGTTTGACACACTTTGAAATATATCAGTTAACCCTTTCAGTCCCAAGAGCAATTTGGCATCATCATTTTAGAAATTTGTTTCTCAGCGTCTATAGCCATTTATGTAAAAGTAAAAGCACATCATTCGATTATTCAAACTTTTTTTCTATTGGAAAATATTTTTCATTAATCCTAATAGATGTTAGCTCTATTATTTTTCTAATTATGATCAGAAAAATGATGATGCCAAATGGCATCACTGGGACTGAAAGGGTTAAATAAGGATATTAGTTCTAAGGAAAAAAAACCATGCGGTGTAAAAATCACCCCCATGCGCGTCCTACCAGGTAAAATACAAAGAATAATAAAAGTTAAGAGAAGAATAATAAAAGACAAAGAATAATCAAAGTTACGTATTATAATATTTACTACTTTTCTACACCAGGTGATTTGGATTCTAAGCTAGGAATGACCGCCCTGGGAAAGAACATGAACGGTCTTCGCGCTCTCGGCGTGGAGATTATCATCACTTTCATCTTAGTCGTCACTGTGCTATCCGTGATAGATCACAAGAGGAAGGACGTGAATGGCTCGGCCCCGCTCGCCATCGGGCTCTCCATTACCGCTTGTCATTTGTGGGCCGTAAGTGAAAAGATCACGTGATACGTTTTGGAGAATTTTTAACCCGATTTTTTTAAATTAAATTTTCAGCTAAAGTTTTTAATTTAAATCTCAAGTAGTGTATTTTTTTATTTTATTAAATTTTCAACTAAAATTTTTAATTTAAATCTCATGTAGTGAAAACAAGTTTACACTTCAGCTAATTGACTTATCCCTCAGAGGGTGAAGTTTGATTCAACAATAGTAGAGGCATTTTTTCCTAACTGTGAATAGTGAAGTCTCATATAATTATTTACAATAAAGTTTTACGAACAGAGAAAAATACATTTGAATAATTGGTTTCTTCTAGTTCAAGTTTACAGGAGCTAGCATGAACACTGCCCGGACCTTTGGACCAGCTGTTATTATGAACAACTGGGAACATCATTGGGTGAGTATCGAACCCATTAAGATTTACTTCTCTTTTTTTAGAATAAACTAGCAAATTTATACCCGTTCTTCGCACGGAATAAAAAAATATCAAATAGATTCCAAATATGTGTACCATATACCCTGTTATAGGATCATAAACTTCTTATTGTTTCCGATCGTTATAAATTATAAAATCCCGTTTCATTGCCTTAAAATTCCAAAATGAAAAATACGCTATAAAATGCACTCATAAATGTCATCACAATTCCCTCATAAATGCATAAAACCTTTTAGCTCATTTGGCGCGTTTTGGGAAATAGTTTGGCGAGAAAATAGATTTTTTAGACTACCCTCAGCCAGTTATACCTCTATCAGAATGCTTAACATACATTTATTGCTTAAAATGCATACATGCAGCAACATGATTATAAAATTGCATTTGCAACGAATTTGCGAAACAAATAAAGACATAAAACACTAATAGCTCTAGTGCGATGACGCCTTTATAACCATCATAGTCAGTATATTTTAACTATACATTTATTGCTTAAATGCATACATGCAGTCAACAGAAAAATCAATAAAAAACATCAAATAAACACAATAAAATCGGGATGAAGATGGCGAATTACGTCACTTGAAACATGTCATTATTTTCAATATATTTCAGTTCTGAAAGATGGTAAAGAATAAAATAAACATTTTGAATTTTAAATGTTTTCGTTAAAAGTTTTATTTAATTTTTTCAGCCGATGGCATCAGGAAAGAGAAAAAATGATCGGATTTGAGCGAAAGTAGTGTATTTTTTTCAGAAAATTCGAATTTTCTCCAAAAATGGAACAAATATGAAAAATCTAAGCCTCAGGTGCACACGTTGGTATTAAAGGGAATCTATCTTAAAAATTTCGAATTTCTGAGGGCAGTATAAGTATGTCTTTTACGATCCGAATACAAACACACAGACACACACACAGACTCTTTCTTTTATTATTATAGACTAGCAAATTTATACCCGTTCTTCGCACGGAATAAAAAAATATAAAATAGATTCCAAATATGTGTACCATATACCCTGTTATAGGATCATAAACTTATCATTGTTTCCGCTCGTTATAAATAATAAAATCAAATTTCATTGCCTTAAAATTCCAAAATGAAAAATGCGCTATAAAATGCACTCATAAATGTCATCACAATTCCCTCATAAATACATAAAACCTTTTAGCTCATTTGGCGCGATTTGGGAAATAATTTGGCAAGAAAATAGATATAGCTACCCACACCCATTATACAGCTCTAACAAAATGACCTTCGAACAACCGACCAGCTTATAAATTATTTATAAAAGAAATTGCCTATTTGGCAAATTTTAGTTAATAATTTGGCGAGTTTGTCAACGTATTTGGCGAAAAAATAAAGACATAAAACACTAATAGCTCTAGTGCGATGGATTTTATTAACCATCATAGTTCAGTAATAGCTTAACTACATACATTTATTGCTTAAATATGCATACATGCAGTCAACAGAAAAATCAATGAAAAAAATCATTCAAATAAACCCACAATAAAATCCGGGAATGAAGACTGGCGGAATTACGTCACTTGAAACATGTCAATTATTTTTCAAATAATGAATTTAGTTTCTGAAAGTAATGGCAAAAGAATAAAATAAACATTTTGAATTTTAAATGTTTTCGTTAAAAGTTTTATTTAATTTTTTCAGCCGATGGCACCAGGAAAGAGAAAAAATGATCGGATTTGAGCGAAAGTGGTGTATTTTTTCAGAAAATTCGAATTTTCTCTAAAAATGAACAAATATGAA
Source organism: Oedothorax gibbosus (assembly GCA_019343175.1). Taxonomy (NCBI): domain Eukaryota; kingdom Metazoa; phylum Arthropoda; class Arachnida; order Araneae; family Linyphiidae; genus Oedothorax; species Oedothorax gibbosus. Next base: position 154,725 of record JAFNEN010000758.1, on the reverse strand, counting down.
AAATCTAAGCCTCAGGTGCACACGTTATATTAAAGGGAATCTTCTTAAAAATTTCGAATTTCTGGGGCAGTATAAGTAGGTCTTTTACGATCCGAAACAGACACACAGACAGACAGACTCTTTCTTTTATTATTATAGATAAGTTCTCATTTGAAGAGTACAGGGGAAAAACAATCGCATAGGAATCTGTCTGCAACAGGCCTCTTTGGCAACAATAGTGAATCATCACCTAAACTATACCTTGTCCATCCAGAATGCGGGCTTCGAAAGCAGTTTCCTCCCCCATCCCCGCGTGCGGTTTTCTTCGAAACGGCGCGGCGGCGGCTGGATCGTCGCTGTTTCGGTTTTTTTCCCCACCCTACTTGGGTTTGGACTGTTCGAATATACAATTATCAATTAAAAAAATTCACTATAGATTTCCTACTAGATCCAAGCTTTTTTAAGAATGGTGAGACAGTTTCTGAGACATCGTCACAACTTCAGTTTCTACACTATGTTACGGACAAAAATCAAGTTGCATGAGGTTTTCCTGATAATATATTTTATAATTAAAAATATTTTACCAGATTTTTCACAAAAGAAATTTCCAGTTTAATGTATTTCAAACAAAAAGCTATTTAAATGCGTTTTTTAAAAAAAATTTGGAGCCATATAAAAAAGTGAATAAATCAAAATGGCGCAAACATGCGCAACATATTCTTGTTGGATATCAATATATGAAGTATGCACTACAAGTTCCTGCAAAAATCGCCGCGGGGAAGTTTACTTTTACACTAAGAGAAAATAAATTAGCAAGAAAAAAATATTAAATTTTCTTAGCTACCAATTAGAACTTTTTAAATATAATTTTAACTTACATAAACTTTAGAAAAACAGTTAATATTAGCAATATCATACCTGAGAGTTCAGGATCCATTTTTTTTAAAACTTAAGTTATTTATTACCCTCAGATAGAGAGGGGTCCAGAGAAGATTTATTGAATTTGTATGCCCATAGAAGTAGTTTTGAAGCATCTAACAATAATATTAAAGTTAAAAAACATGTAATTATTACTCTACTATTCAAGTTTGAAACTTTTTATTGCTGAGAAGCAAAATAAGACATTGTTTTTATTTGCTAAATTAAGTTTAGGTTAAACTTAATCTAATCTTGTAGGCTTAACAGTAACTTGTAACTTCATTTTTACATTAATTTTAAACTTATTCTCAACAGCTGTGCCAAAAAATCTGATTTAAAAAGTGTATAAAAAAAATTAAACTTTTTTTCCATATTGCTGTTTATTTACGTTATTTCTTAGAACAATAAAGCCCAAATTATAATTAAATTGCCAGAGTAAGGATTACATAGCAAACAGCTTAAGATCATATTTTTAATTAAAATATAAGAACACATGTTACGAGGAATTAAGTAGAATCTCAATCAAAATTAAATACATGAAATAACTTAAATCATAAATTTTTATAGAATTTCCTTTCTTGAAAGTTCTCCATTACGAACATTTTGGAATGAAAATTTCATTTAAAATAAATTTATTTAAAAAAAAAACATTCTATGATTTTCTCTGGTTCCACTGTTATATCCTGAGGCACGTGCAATAGAGCCAAGCCTACAAGCCGATTTTCTGTCATAGTCGTTCTCAACCAAGTCTTGATAAGACGGAGGGTCGAAAGCGACCTCTCTGAGCTGGCATTGCTCACTGGTAGTGTGTACAAAACCTGCAATAAAGTATGGATAATTGGATATATATCTTTATCACAGGCTTGTAGAACATGCAAGGCTTCAGTTGGAACAGTTTTCTGTACTTCCTGTCACTTGTTTTTCCAGTGAGCTACTTCTGCCTTAAGTTGCATCAAAATTAGATCCTGGTCCTGTTTTAGTTGGGGGGGGGGGGGGGGGGGGGGTCTTTTCCCAATAAACATGTTCCTCCCAAGCGCCCGAGCCGTAATATTTTTTTCCATGTTCTAGTTCTAAGTTGAGAATGCATCGAGTTGTAGTATAAATATTTGTAAAAAATAAAAACATTTCTTTACAAGTCGATTCTATCTAGTATGAATTTTAAAATTTGGGGAGAAGGGGGAATTTCCCCTTCCCCCCTCCCCCCGTTGATCCGCCACTGGTTAGGTTTGAATTATCGTTGCACTAAAGGCTGAAGCTACACGAGAGCTATTGGCGACGGGCGTCGTATTTTAGAACCACAGCAACCATTCGGAGTTCGGACACTTGGCTTGTTTAAATTAACGTCGCTTTTAGCTACACAAGAGGCGCGTCTACATGAGCCATCGAATCCATGGAATGAAGAGCAAACTCCGCAATTTTTCCCTCTTGGGGATTTTTTATTCCGGCAGACCGGTAATTGCAGGGTTCATTGGGGGTTTTCGCAAACCCTCCAATCAAGGAGGGTTTGCGTTTCATTCCATGGTTTCTGCCACTTATACTTCTACTTCGACTTCTTGTCTGTGGATTCGGAAAAAACATTTGACATAAACACCTTAGCATGTAACCATCCTAAATATATTTTTAAATTTTATATAACTCAAGCTCTTAGTTTATATAACTTTTGTTCAATTTGTTTTTATATAGCTTACGCTTAATTTTTGTATAGCTCATCAAAATATTGCTAATCAATATGAAATGAAGGTTTTATAGAAAAGTATTGCTAGCTAAATATACGAGTCACAATACATTATTCAAGTGTAGTTGTCAAGAAATGTCAGATGTCTTTCGCTTCTACGTCATCAACTCCCGGTTCCCATGTAAACGCCTTTTTTTACGAAGGGGGGGGGGGGGGCCCCTGATTGCGGAGTTTGGGTTAGAAATCCTGCTCGACCACTTTTTCCCCCATTGGAGGATTTGGCATTCCATGGATTCGATGGCTCATGTAAACGCGCCTAAGGACTATTCTCCAGTCAGGAAAGTACACTGAATTATCGCGCTACACCAATGGGTTGAGCTGAATTATCGTCGCACCAGAGCTACTCGAGTGCTCTTTTCGAAAGGCGTCATAATTTGGGACAACTTACGAGCTACACCAATTGGATTTGGTTATTGATAGCTGCTGTCTTTTAGGTTTAAGTGTAAGGTCATGTCTATTCTTTTTAGAATTCTTTATTGTACATAGAATATTCTGGTTTATTCGTTCCAGGTGTACTGGCTAGGACCCCTTGCTGGCGGATTTATTGCTGGGCTGTTGTATAAGTGGGTGTTCGAAGCCCCCAAAGCTGAGGAGGATAAGTTGCCTCCTGATCCACTTCGTGAAGATTCTGAGGAAGGGTCTTCCGAACCACCCAAGCGTCCACCTCCCAGAGTCTAGCTCTATTAACTGAAACTATTCATTACTGGATTCAAAGTCTTGAACTTTGGTTATTTATTACTTCTTTTTCAAAATTCAACTTGGACTAATGTTTTAGAATGTATTGACTTAGACATTTATTTTTTTACCAAGTTTCGAAATATATTTTTGAAATTCTTCTGTACGAAAAGTTGTAAACTTAAAAAAAAAGCATTTAGTACTTTCTTCTACGAGGGACTTCAAAATTTTATGTTCTGTAAAATTGTATTTTGTGTATGGGGTTTGATGGTTGTGCATTCTTAGCAAAATATTGTTGATATGCCACTTTCTAGAATGTAATATTACCTGTTGGTTAAACAAATAAAAAATTAGAAAAAAAAGTGTTTTATATCTTAACTTTTTGTCATGTTAAGCGAAATACTGTTTTAAATTTTTTCCTTAAGAAGTAACTTAGAAAGTTTGACACTTTAAAAAAAAAATCAAATGGCAAGAAAGATTTTAACCGTTTCAGTCCCAGTGATGCCATTTGGCATAATTTTTCTGATCATAATTTTTAAAAAAATATGGCTGACATCTATTGGGATTAATAAAAAATATTTTCTAATAGAAAAAAGTTTGAAGATTAGAATGATGCGCTTTTTGATATCCATATCATAAATGGGTATAGACGGTCAGAAAAAAATTTCTAAAATGATGGCAAATTGCTCTTGGGACTGGAAGGGTTAATTGGTACTAGTTACCTAATGAGCCAAGATTAAAGGAAGTTTTTGATATTTAGATACTATAACAATATTCATTGTTCAAAGCTTAAGTAATAAATGAAATATAACTTATAGTTCTATTTAATTCATTATACAAAGCTTATAGTTACTTAGCTCAAATCTTAGAATACTTAAACTTCACTTTGAATTTTGAGTTACCTATATTGTCAGAATAAAAATTTTTTTACACAGGTAGAGATATAATTGTTTTTAGTGCCATAAAATTAATATACTTTGAAGGCTTAGTGTGGTTGTTTCACGTCGTGGATGGCAACAGCTCCTAGGGTTTGTTTTCGTTTGTTGTCTGGAATGACTTTTTTTTGGTATTCAAAAATGAATTTTCTAAGAATGTTTTACTCGTTAAATTTTTTAAATGTTAACTTCTTGCTATGCTGTTGGTTGTTCAAAACATTTGTTAAAGAAAGCTTGCATAGAAAGAAAAGTTTATTTTAATCTATATCGGTCATTTTGAGAGCGAAACCGGAGCAACCAGTGAAATCGCAGTACGGAGAAAAATGAGAGCGTTACATCAAAAGAAACATTCCCATTTAGAGAGTTTCACAATTCTTCACTGTGCATCCAATCTTTACTTAGCTTCAACTGTTGGAAGGTTAATGTATGTTGTGAGTTTTGACGATAAACCATGTTTAATGAAATTAAAACATTTAAAAACCTTGAGTCAATTTTTATTTAGCTATGGAGGGCAATTGAAATCTGAAAGAAACAAATCAATACCAAATCACGGAAAAGGGGAAAAAGCAAAACCTTTACATATAAAAGAATATACGATGATATCTGCAGTGATAGGAACTGCATAGTACATAAAAGCATACAGAAGTTGGAATGCAAGCTATACACAACAAAAACTATAAGTTAAAAAGCACACACAATAAAAATATATAGCCAAACTTGCATTAAAAACCAGAGAATTCAACATTTTTTCTGCAGCCAAAAAACTCTACAACTTTTAATATTTTCTATCACAGTACAAGAGAGAAAAAATATTAAAATACTTTTAGATAGTTTTTAACAGAATAACTCCACCAGGCTTTCTCAGCAATTAGTACATACTGGAAATAAATTAGTGTCCATAAGCATTAGTCGTAAGTCCATAAATACCCATCTTAGTATAGTAACAGATTTTACTTTCGGTCATCCATAGAGTACAAGTTTTAACAAGGAACCATTTCAACATATGCAAAAATTATTGTTTTTTAAGATTTTATCACATGGGAAGAATAAAACAGTAGTACTATCTTTTCTTGATTTGATATTTGTATCAGAGATAGGCAATTTTTTTTTTATCTTCAAGAAAAATTACAACTACACTAAAGTCTGACCTGCAAAGTAAATCATTTATAGTGTTTTTTAGTGTTACTGTTGACAATGGTTTTTTATCAATAGTAACTGGTTATTAGTAATTGTAATCAATTACTATTAACAACCGATTTTGTCACTGTAGCATTTATTTTATACAAGGAAGGACACAAAAAAATGTCAGTTTCTTTTAAAATATGAAATCAACCAAACATCAAATTTGAATTAACCTTTACTTAAAAAGCTCTAGTTTGCCAATTTACCTATGACACCATCCACAAAGAGTATTTGTACTTTAAATGAGCAGAAATTTATACATTTTAATATTAACTTAAAATATTTATTAGTCTATAAACCTGCTTTTGCAATTTAAACGAAGCTAGGATTGTACATTTTGTGTATGTGGTTTTGCTGACAGTAAAAATAAAATATTTTGTATGAACTTATTTAGAAAAACATTAATTAGAAGCAAAATTTATTTGAGCATTGCTTGATTTCATATTAACTTGTGAAAAAGGACCTGCACTTTTAGCCAACCCTATTCCAAAGCAAGCTGTATAGATAATTTTAGCAACCAAGTAAAATTATTTACAAGAAGACTTTCCAGGAGCAAAAGGGAGACGTAACCAATACCTAACCATTTTCATGTAATAAGTTATGAAAAACACAAATGAGTTACCAATATAAAATCATATACAATCATTTAACAAAAACCTTATTTTAACGCCCTAGAAATTTCATATTTGGTTAGGAAGAAATATTTATGTATTTTCTCATTACGTTGAAATGTAGTTTAATTCATCAATAGGTGTGTGTGTGTGTGGGGGGGGGGGGGGGGGGAATATATGCAACACTTCAACTTTAGTTATTTTGAATTAAAAAATGCTGAATGTATTTTCAGCAACATTTTAAAATTGTTTACAATAAAAAAAAATCTGAAGGGAAAAATATCAAAAACCATACATAATTATCCAGAGAGTTACAAGATACATTCTGTTTACAACTATCAAATTTATTGAAATATTCAAATGAAACAAACCTATAATACTGAAATAAAATATACAGGGTTCCCACTTTAAACCTAAAATCCAATTCAAGAGCTAGTTGAATATTATAGTTTATCATTGAAATATTTCAATGTTACCTGGTATTGCAAATGTACAAAGGATATAGATTTCAAATAAAGTTTGGACAATGATTGTGTCAACAGCACAGTTGTAGTTAAATTGATTTTTTTTATCAAAGCAATTTTTTCTATATATATGTTAATATTACTGCAATGGTAATTTTAAAAGCCCTTAAACATTTCATAATTTAGTGGCTTTCTTTAAGGCTGTAGGACCCTGTCTTTAAAAAAAATTACATCAGAATCAACTCGCAAGCATCTAAAATGCACTCAGTCTTTTCTTAAACAAATTTGAATATCTTTATACATTACTTTCACATAATATTAGAAACTAATTTTAATATTTGTTTGTAGAAGTAATTCAGTGGATAGGGTTGCTAGGATAATGTAGCTACGTTAAACTGCTTCAATAAAAAATACATTTGTCAAATAACACAAAAGGCTTGCCCTTTCAGAAATTACCCAACTTTTCCAGGTGTTCAAAATTTATTATTAAAATATACTAGATCATAATTAGGTTGTAGGGTTGTTTATTTTAATATGATCCAGAACATTTCTTTCAAACTTGTACAGCATACAAGTTTAAATACAGTTTCTTTTGCAAATTATACTAGATATGTAACATAGGTAAGTCAGCTTCTTAATATAATAAATATTTCAAAAGATTGTAACAGTTAGATAGACCACCAAACTTTAAATCAATTACTTTCAAAGGCAGATTTTACTTTAAAACCAAAGTTTCAACCAGCTTGCCAAGAAGAAACTATTTATTTTTTTGACTTTTAACTGAAAATGTCCTATCTCCAATGAAGTTGACAGGGGTTATTCCATAGACACTCCAAGTCACACTAAGAACAAACATAAAGATGTGTCAAAGGACTCTCCTATCAACTCCCTTGAACACATTTGCCCTTTCAACGATTTAAGTACAGATTAATTCTTTAGTATGATGCAGATATTGTATGTAAGGCAATCCCTTTTGGTGCTCAAGAATAAGAAACTAGTTTGCTGCCGATTCCTAAAAGTACGGATCCAGAACATAGGTATGAACTTTATTTTTTGAACCTGTATAGCTCTGGCTGCGAGTTGCAACGGGACTAAAGGCCTTCGAAAGTTCTTTGGGCCGTCGTCAAATTGCATAGTTTGTTTTTAGGGGGCCTTTTCCTTGAAGAGTTTTCTTTCCCCGGAGAGTATTTTTTTTACACATTTGTTGAAAGACTGAACACAGGTTTGTCCAGCTGATAAGGGCGGCAGCCGAAGGGCAGCTGCAACCCCAGCCTGAAATCAGAGATGTACTTGTTGCAATACATATGTATCAAATTATAATTAAAAACTTATTAATAAGTATTGGAGATACCAAAAGTTTTTGATTGAAACATCCAATGGACTATTGTTATTAATACCTAAATTTAGGTTCTCGAAATGTTCAACTTAGATAATAAAACATATAGAAGCTTTTATTAACTTGCATTTTAACCTTGGTGTTCCAGACGTACATACATGAACCTTTGTAGAATTTACTTCACAACTTCATATTACAATTTTTCTTAATACTAACTTTCTTTTATTATAAACTAGAATGTTCAAGCTTTCAAACATACCACTACCAAAACAGCTGATATATTAATTGTATTAAAAAACAACATAACAAGAGTCAAGTAGATTTCGGAGGCCTTGAAAAAAACTTTTCAGCGGTTAATTTATAAGGCATTTTGCATTAAACCAACACTTAGAATGGGCAAATAATCTAAAAAAAAACTGACAGAGCTTGTTTGTTCTATCATAGCACACACAAGATGCATATTTTCACTGTTCAAAACCTCAAATTCCACTAAATTGACCTGATCCTCATGAAATTTTATTCAAAATTGATAGAAAAACATACTTTTAAATATATAATTGTTGGAAAATGTTTCCATATAGAATATATGCGGACTTTTTGGGGAGTGCACCTGTAGGCCTCAGAGTGCTACACTTGCCTTCAAAATCTATTTTGTTTGTCCATATTATGTCAAAAAGTTAGTCAAAATTAACTTGGGGCTCTTCAAAAAGCAGGCAGAAAGTTACAATGCTGAATATTTGAGATTAATGTTAAAAGCTATGTCTTTCTATTGCAAAGATACAAAATATTAAATACTTGTAAATTTTTTTTTAAAAAACTAAAAGGAAGTAAATTTTATAATTTAATTACTTACAAAAAACCTAGAGGCATAACGTTTCTTTGTCAGTTGTGGATTTTAATCGCTTTTTCCAAATAATTATATCTTGACCGCTTGGGAGCTTTGTTTATGTGTTCCAAGCCGAGCCAAGGTCTAGGTTGGACTGCACCACCTAAATTAGCAAGCACAATAATTTATCAATGACGAAATATGTCAAGGTCGCCAGGTATTGCAAATATACAAAGGAGACATAGATTTTGAATAAAATTATCGATAATAACAAGGAAATTTATCAATAATTAAAAGAGATGAATAAATAAAACAACAACTTATCTAAAGATAAAATAATAAATAAAAGAGGAAAATAAAATATGTTTTATAGTTATGAAACGTAATTCAAATCTGGCTAATTATACTTAGACAGGGTGGTAACAAAATCCTAGAATAAAAGTTCCCTGATATTTCCATGATTTCCCTGATACTTTCACAAAAAATTCCCTGATTTTACCAATTACCTAGAAAATGTACAATACACACAATTCAATGCAGTACAGAAAATTTAATCCAGACATCGCTGGACTTATGCTTTTCCGGATTATGGGTTAACCTACCTAACTTTTCCGAAAATCTGAATAAGTTTAGAGGAACCACATGATCAGAGAATCATGTTATAACATGATTCATGAGAGATTCATCCCTCCTCCAAGATTGGTCCTTCAGGCAAATCGGACCAACCAGAATATTTTCTTTTGATCAAGTGTCCGTTAGTAGTGATCACAAGTACAACCTAAACCTGCTGTTTAAGTAATCCAAAATGGGGAAAATTCCCTGATATTTTGCAAAATTTGAAAAATTCCATGAGAATTCCCTGATATTTCCAGAATTAAAAAGTTCCCTGAGAATTCCCTGATTTCCAGGTTCTGTTACCACCCTGTTAAACTTTGATCTATTTAATAACATCATTTAACAAAACTATTAAATTAGTGGTCAAATATCTTAGCAAAAATATCAAAACAAAAACATGCTAAGAAAAAAACCAAAGAAATAAAGAGGGTTCAGAATACAAGTGAACCAAGTCCATAAAAAAGCTTTATGCTACAGATGTTTAAAGTTAAAAGCCGCTAGGCAGTAGCAATAAAAAACATTTTTTTAAAAATTGCTGCATCCTAGCAGATATTATCTGAACTTTTTTCATTATTGCACATAGTTAGGGCATGCAATTGTGCTGCTAACTCGAAAATAACAAAAAAATTGGACTTGGTTCACTTGCATTCTGAGCCCTTCATATATTTATTCTTTAGATGTTAACTGGAAATGAAATACATGTTAATCAACATTTTTTTAAATGTTACAATCAGTAAAAAATATTACCAGATTGTGGATGTGGTACAAAATCTGGTAAGTTGATACAATATTCCATCTCATCATTGATAGGTTGCTGACGGCCCATGATAATGATGGCAAATTTATACTGAAATATGAAACATTTTGTAATTGCAGTTGTAGAAATTCAATTTTCTGGCATACATAAAACTAGTAAGCTCAACGTAATGGAAAGTGGTAAAGGAAATTTAACTGCAATTTTGGAAATTTAACTGCAATTTTTGGCATCAGATCTTTTTAAGTCATAAAATAAACGTTATGTCAATCCTAATCACCTACAATAAAAAATATTATTAACCTTTTGAGCATTAGACATACTTTCTCTATAATTTGTCCAACAATTCTTTTAAGCAATAATCAGACATTTTGAAACTTTATGAATAATTTGTATTTAAGTTCCACTTTTTTCATTTGGAAATGATTTTAAGATCTTTTTTTATTTTAAAGTCAACTACATTCCGATTTTCTAAATAACATGCCATAAAAAAAAATTAAACTTCATGTGGAGAAAACAAACATATTTTTACTCATTTGTTTTTTCAGTACAAACAATTATCTTGTTAAATATTCAGTTAAATTAGCAAACTTTTTTACCCCCCGAAAATATACAGTATAGTAATAAAAGCTATAAGGGTCAGCTACATAGTTGATATTGGATACTGAAGGGGTTTTTTTTCTAATGGGGCTGCAATATTGGCGGTCAAGCCTTTGCAGACTCTGCATATTCCCCAAAACGGAGAGCCATTTTTAAAAATGTGGCACCATCTAGGCGACTCTCGCTACCAATTTTAACGTGCAGATTACAATGAATCTGAGCTCTCTGTGGTTAAAGTTTGCCAAGAGAATCCAAGCCAAATGGGCCCTCTAAGGATCTTTTACATGCCACATAATCATATGACATACATGCCCAAGATTTTCCCAGATACAGAAGGTTAGATACACAACTCAAATATATCAAAAAATCTTTATCCCCTTAGAATTTTGGACGATATTTTAAGAAGTTTCATGACCCTAAATATTATTTATATTTCTGTGACTTTATTCCTATGATTGTTCTTATTAAGTCTCAAAATCTGACAAATGATTAAAATTAAAAACCTAAGAGAAAAATAAATTTACCCTTTCAAATTCTTTATCTGGCACATCAAGTCTTTTCTGTATTCTTTCTTTAACTTTAAGAAAAGGCTCTTTCTACAAAAACAAAGTACAACAAGTTTTAAAAAAATAATCATGTGGAAGTATTATTAGAATCGTAAATTTAAAATAACAGATGTAAAATTACTCACTTGTTTGATTTTCAGAAGGAATGGTACACCAAATGTAGAAAATACCTCCTAAAAGTCAAAAATCAACATTTTATTCATTCAATTCGAATTTTAACAATTAGTCTGTTAATCAACCAAATTCTACACAGTCCCAAAAGTATATATGTACTGTAACATTGCATAAAAACCTTTATATATATCGGAAATGCAGTACTATCTTGAACCTGTGGTTAACAATTAAAAGTTACAATTACTTAAAACAATCTATAATAAGATTTAATGATAGAAAAATAAAGCATTTTGTTTCACACAGCAGGACTTTTAGAAGTTAGGCCGAATTCTAGAGGGTAAGTGTCAAGTGGACACATGAGTAGGCACCCAACACAACTTCTAAGGGCAACATTGTAGCAGATGTAGGGGGAAATTTAATGTTCCTTCCCTCTAAACAAGTATTATTCATCTGACTGTTTGGCTGCACAGACCATTTATAGGTCTGCAGTTATTTTAGCAATGCCCAGTCCCGAAACTGGGACCTTTTGCATGCAGGGCGAGTACCTTACCGACTGGGTGCCCCAAGTACTTAAAAGGATGACTAAAATTTAATTTTACAATTCAAAAATAAAAAGGTTAAGAAACCATTAAAACTGCATAACAAAATTAATAGACGCCCCCTTAACAGCTACGTTTAAACATTAAATATTATGGATTTACAAATATTGTGTAACAATTCTGACAAAAGATTTTACTTTTGTATTAGCAGACAAAAAATCACACAAAAATACCACATATTTAACTAAAGACCCAAACCTTTTGAAAGTGAGCAACTGGAATCAGCAATTCGTCATCTGCAAGATCGATTTCGTCGTTCGGAATCTCCTCGATGCGCAGAGACTTGGTTCCCGAGTTGGCTAGAGAGTCCAAAGGCAGGTCTTCCCTTTGCACAGCGAATATTTTATAACTTATAATTTCTAATAACCTAAGAAGGAAAAGATTAAATGTGATAAGCCATTTTTAATGTAATAGTATTTACAACAGATGAAGTCAATACTGTGGTATAGAATCTAAATTTTCTATAACTAATAATTATCAAAATAAAATTGTTTTAAACGATTAAAATAATTATGTATTTTTAATGTAATGTACAACAAATGCAGTAAATACTGTAGTATATAGTTTTATAGCTAATAATTTCAAATAACATGCAAAATAAAATTGTAACTATTTATATATAATTCGGTGTTTTTTAATGCAAATGCCTACAACAAATATACAGTCTAACCCTGCTATTGCAATCCCGGGATATAACGATTCCCGGGCGATCATTTCAAATGATCCCAACCAAAACCCTATACCATTAACGCATTTTGAAACGCTTATAACGATCATCAAAAGTCGGAGAATCGGGTATAGCGATCCAAAATATTCAAAAATTTCCTTATTTTTGTCCCACACAGCGGTACAAATTTTTTTCCCCAATGACATTCATTTCCCCTTGGTAATAAGCAAACCGATCTACCATACATACGCTACGCACCTTTTTATTCTCCAAAATACACTAGCATAGACACAATTCACGTCTTTTGTCCCATTGTCAAAAGGTATGTCAACTTTACTAAGAAGATAAAGGGGGAGTGGTAGCCCTTTTATTGGGGCCTCTATGCCTGAAGTCGCTATTCAATAACTGTTTCTGGATAACTGGACAAAGCATGCATGCTCGACCTCTTTCATACTTCTGTTCCATTGCCGAAAAAATAGCTTACTCTACCAAAAGGATTATGGGAAGTTGAAGACGTGGTTCAACTGGTTCTGGACAAACGACATAGTCACGTGGTGTCCTCAACATTTTTGGCTGCAATTGACTGCATTCTGTGTCAGGCAATAACGAAATCACCATGGCTAGTAGAAGCAAACAAAAAGCTTTTTCTATCGAAGACAAAATCAAATTTATTCGTAAATTAGAAAGCGGGGAGAGCCAATCTTCAGTTTGCAAAGGATTTTTGCTGAAAAAATCAACTGTAGCAACGATTTGGAAGAATCGCGAGTCTATTAACTCAGCATACGAATAGAAATAGATCAAAAAAATTACGGAAAGCTGAACGAGAAAACGTGGATGATGCTCTGTTTAAGTGGTTTACCATACAGAGAAAAAGGAATTTACCCATAATGGGGGCCATTCTCCAAGCTAAGGCCAATGAATTTGCTGAAATTTTTGATGAAAAAGGCTTTGCGAGTTCAAACGGATGGTTGGACAGGTTTAAAAAGCGTAACAATATCAATTGCGGCAAAATTGTGGGTGATACACTGGTGGTAACCTACTGGATGGAAAATGACTGCCTGACATCATCCACAATTATGAAGAGGACATATTCAACGCTGATGAAGCAGGTTTGTTTTACAAGATGACTCCAAACCAAACTTAAAGCTGAAAGGAGAAAAATGTGTTGGGGAAAAACTCTCCAAATTAAGGATCACAGTTCTTGTGTGCGCTAATATGAATGGCTCCGAAAAATGAAAAATTTCAGTAATCGGAAAATCACAAAAGCCAAGATGCTTCAAGAATGCAAAAAAACTCCCTGTAGTTTACAAGGCCAACAAAAAGGCATGGATGACGAAAGGCGTTGGAACTGTTCCAGGAATTCCTTCGACAATGGGATAAGGAGAAATGGAAAATGGTGTTGTTGATAGACAATTGTACTGCCCACATTGAACCAAAGAACATTCAATGGATTATTTAAGTTAGTCTTTCTCCCTGCAAATACGACGTCCGTTTTGCAACCGATGGACCAGGGAGTAGTCCAGAGTCTAAAATGCATCTTACCGGAAGCAGCTTATCTTGCGAATTTTAGAGTGTTACGACAATAACACGGATTGCAACACCCGATGCAATTGTTTTACTGGAGAAATCTTGGAGGATGGTAACCAATTCTACCATCAGAAATTGCTAAAGTCGAGCAGGAAACACAACAGGAAGAAGATGAAAGCGATGATGATGACGACAATCTGCCTCTCTCCAAGTGGCTGGATAAACACAGAGTGAATGCCCTTTCCAAAACTGAGATTGAACACTTTGAATGCTACGATGACGCTACATTTGGTGAAATAAGTGAAGAAGGTATCGTAACATCTAATCAAAGAACAAAGCAACTCCATTATTGTAGATCCTTCTTTAGACATCGAATAACAAGAAATTGATGTTGTAACTCCAGCTCCTTCAAATGCTGACGTAAAGGCAGCTGTTAACGTTGTAAATAACTTTTTTGCTACAGAAAATATAAATGTGTATTGGATTCATTTGAAATCGTGGAGAAGAAAATTGCTGAAATATATTTAAAATCAAAATCTTTCCAGCCTGAGATTACTTACTATTTTCGGAATAATTGATAAATAAATGTATGAGTAAGTTGAATTTCTATTGCTTTTGAGCAAATATGTCTAAAATGTGTTATTTCTAATTCTAAAAGGAATTATATTAAACTAATTAAATTATCATAATTGATGAAAATTTTGTGCAAGGCAAGGTTTTGTGCTTAAGTAAAAAAAATGTAACATGCTTATAAATTATAAATATTTTTCGAATTTGGATGTAGTGATCCCTCGGTTATAGCGATGCCCTGAGTAAGTCCGTTGAGTGTTCGCAATAGCGTGGTTCAACAGTAGAAGCAAATCTGAATAGCAGCGAATAATTAAAAAAAATTATCATTGCCATAATCAAAATTTTACATAATATTGTTGACCTTTTCAATAAAAAAAGTAGATTGATATTTTAAACCTTCCTTCTCACTATTTATCTATGCTTTCAATAATTAAAAGCTCTTATTCTCAACTTTGTTCCAGTAAAATGTCATTGTGACGAAACCCTAATTTCATTTCGTGAAATAATGAAATTGATTTCCAGATTACACTTGGATAATTATGAAAATTTCCTAAATACTAACTGCATAAGTTACACAAACACATATAACTTAATTACCTAAGTCTACCAGAGCCATTTTCAGAAAGTTCTACTTGTTTCTTGGCCTCTTCCAATAGATCTGCTACAACACCACTTTTACTTGGATAAAGTACGAGCTCTTTCTAAAATTAAGTAAAAGGAAGAAAACAATTACACTGGTCAACAGTGAAAATGCGCCCAAGAAGAAAGTACCCAATTCTGAATGACTTCAACATGCTAAACACGAATATCACATTAAAAAATGTTAGTTAGCTCTAGTTTTTGAGTTACGGTCATTTATTTTATTACATAGGATTTACGGCAAAATGAATGGGCGCACTAAACCCAAAATAACTTAGTCAATTTTGTTTACAGAAATCCTCCAAATTTTTGCTCATACAGGTTTATTTGATATTATTAACATAAGGGTGGGAGGAGATGATAAGTTTCAAGGTTTTTGAACCCATATAGCAGCTTAATACTCCGCCGCTAAGTAGAATCGCTCTCACATCAAGAGGTGCAGAAAAAGACCAATAAATTCCTAGTATTTCGTCCTTTGTTGTTTTAGAAGCTATAGAATATCAAAAATTAGTGTTAGTAATAAATCTATAACTAATGCTTTGTAAATGCATTAATAGCACTAATAACTTAAATATGCTGGGTCCCTCAATTATGTTGGATTTGTGCAGCAAATATGTCACTTCGGCTTCATGAGGGAAAAAAGGTAATGCCATTTTCTGAGAAGACAAATGAATGTCGTTTTATGGAAGGAAAAGGAATGCCATTTTAGGATTAGGGAACTAACAAATCATGTCAATGACTTATTTCTGCATCATCTCATCAGTCAAAGGAGGTGTCATTTAGAAAAAGATAAAAATTAAATAGTCTAAAATTCCTTCTACTCTGCGTCCGGACCAACATGACAAACGACTCCCTGTTCCAAAGTCTCCAATATTTTTTTTGTTTTAATCAGGTAGCCATGCGTCTGCTAAACATGCTACAGCTTCTAAAAACAACCATGGACAAAATGCAAGGAATTTATTGCTCTTTTTTCTGCACCTCTTGACGCGAGAGCGATTCTACGTAACGACAGAGTATTACACTGCTAATATGGGTGAAAAACCTTAAAACTTATCTCCTCCCACCCTTATGTTTAACTCCGCCGTAGCCGGTCCCAAGCCCGGTTGAGAAAGGAGGAGGGTTCCACTAAGTCCGTGGTATACCTTGGAAGGGTGAAAAGTTCGGCTTGTCCTTACGGTTCACTTAACTTGGGGAAAAATCGGCACTGGGGGGGGAGGTATTTGAATCCCTGATGATCTCTGGGTTCGAGTGGCTGGGTCTTGGTGAAGACTGTCGGTAGAGGATACAGGAGAAAAACTGAGTTTTTGCGTCCTCAGACCGCCGGATAGTACAGGAGCCCGGGGTAGCCTAACCAGCATATCCTGGCTGCTCTATCAGCCGGTGCATAATCTCGCCTGTCTTGTAGCTCCAGGTGGTGCCTGGACGGGGTCCTGCATGGCAGAGAGGGGGGCTCTTCCGAGGTCACTGCTGACTGTTGACACTGGGGCATGCCCTGCTTTCTTGGGAACTTTGAAAATCGGGGAGGATTTTCCTTCACCCCACCCACTCAAACAAATCATGGATAAAAACAAACATGCTTCTTCGTTTAAAAACGCAAATACCAAAAACCCCAAATCAGGATCTGGTGCTCCCTCGGCCGCTACCGGGTCAAGGGTCCCGGCTCCCACTATGGAGGTGGATCAACATAAGGAGGAAACCGGAAACCAAACCACCGGTGGAGTTGCAAGCGGCAGTGAGCAACACACGGAAGGTGGTTTCCAGGTAGTACTCACGAAATCAAAAAAACGCAATATGCGGAAGGCTCGCCAAAAAACTGAGGCGGCGGCGAAGGCTTCGAGCGGTGAAGGTACCAAAAGGCTCTTGTCTGCTGGTTCGACACCCTCCCCAAGCCAAGCTGCCACTCGGAAAAGGCAGCGCACTGATGCTGGACCACAATCTTTTGCCAGTGCAGTTAAAGGGGTAAAGCTTGCCATTGTAAAGGATGCTTTCCCCACTGATAAAATCATGAAGGATGAGGCGGACAGGATACAGGTTCATATTCTGAACCAGATCGACCTCATCAAGGAAGGGGAGCACTTACCTATCATTCAGGGGTCCGTCATTAACTCGGGGGCTTTTGTCATCCAGTGTGACGACACTGAGACTGTGTCTTGGGTCGATAAGACCTTCAACAGTAACAAACTCCTCTTCCCGGGCACGACTCTAAAAGTCATTAGTGCCAGCGACCTTCCCAAGCCGGTCAAGATTGCCTTTAAGACCAAGGATGTCTTCACTGCAGAGGCTCAGGTTTTGCTGAAGCGGATGAATCGCTTCAACCCAGAATTGAAAGCGACGGAGTGGCGTGTTCTGCACAAGTTTGTGGAACCACTCTCCATTCGCTGGATTTTTGAGGTTGGGCTGGATTCCGCTGAGGCAATCAAGGCCGCAGGTTACTCTGCGTACACCGGGTTGGACAGAGGGAGTTTCAAGATCTTAAACAACCCGAATCCTTCTCCTAAAGGGCCTTCCACTGAGGGACAGACTTTGGATCCTCCTCAGGAAACTGAGTGTCCTTCTCCCAAGGAGCCTTCCTCCCCGGCGCATACATCGATTCTTCTTCGGGAATCCGAGAGTATGCCCGCAGACCCTCAACCTCCTCCCTCTCAGGTAGGTGCTCCTATTGTTTCAAAGGAGGTAGACATAATTTCTGTTAGTGATGAAATTTTGAAATTAAGTGAGGTCGATATCGACTCCTGCTCAGAGGGCACATTGCAACCTTCCTCTCCTTGTTCAGAGGTAGACGATTCTGCCCTTATGGAAGAATCTGAAGGGGACTCTAGTTAGTCTAAACTTCTTTCTCTCATGGACAAGTTTTATAACATTTGTCAAATCAACCTGCACCATAGTCGTTCTGCCTCCGCTGTTCTCAGCAAAAGGCTCACTAGCGGTGCTTTCGATATTGCACTTGTTCAGGAACCCTGGACTCGTAATAGAACCATTATGGGCCTAGGAGTTAAAGGCTACAATTTATTTTATAATAAAAATTGTGGGAGACCTAGAGCTTGCATTCTAACCAACTCTAAGCTTAACGTAATTAACCTTGTTGATTACCTCAGTGGAGATTGTGTAACCGTTAAGGTACTCTTCACCACTCATCAGGGCCTCAGGGAAGAAATTGTGCTTCTTTCTGCTTATCTTCCCTACGAGGAAACTGACCCGCTCTCTGATATCATTAGTAACACTCTAGAGCACTGTGCTGTAAAGCATCTTAAGATTATTCTGGGCTTTGATGCTAACGCTCATCACATCCTTTGGGGCAGTAGCAACTGCAACAAACGCGGTGAGGACCTCATTGAATATATTCTCAATTTTAATTTATCTATCTTGAATATAGGCAATGAACCGACATTTGTGACTGTTAACCGCAGGGAAGTTATTGATATTACCCTGTGCAACAGCCAATGTTTTGACTATATCCACAAATGGAAAGTTTCGGATGAAATTACTTTATCCGATCATAGGCTAATTATGTTTTCAGTTCTAGGTCCCTCGTGGATCCGAACTGAGGGTAGGAACCCAAAGAAGACCAATTGGGAATCCTACCGTAACACCCTGGCAGAAGCAACCTCTGGACTACCAGGTAAGTTGTGTTCTCATACCGATGTTGAGGCGGCTGTAGTTGATCTGCAGCAATCCATCCTCAACTCTTTCTCCTCAATTGTGCAACCTCTAGTAATTCTACGCGCAGAGTTGTCCCTTGGTGGAGCAAAGAGCTGACCTCCCTTCGGGGTAAGTGTAGGAAGCTCTTTAACAGAGCTAAAAAGAAAGGTGATTGGTCTGCATATCGTTCTGCTCTGACGGATTACAATAAGGCAATTAGGTCTGCCAAGCGGAACTCTTGGCAATCATACTGTGATAGCATTGATGATATATCTGCTACATCTAAGCTTGTCAAAATCATGTCTAAAGATAAGTACTGCAGCCTTAACACTGTCAAGCTCGCAAATGGTAAGTTTGCCTCCTCCGGCAGAGAAATTCTGAATGAAATGTTCACTTCCCTGGATCTAGGGAGACTGATACCATCGCACCACCCAATTCACCTACCCCTACGGGTAGCAGGAACCACTGGGTCACAGCAAAACAGGTTGTCACTCCTGACAAAATTGTGTGGGCTATCAACACACTCAAACCTTTCAAGTCCCCTGGCGTGGATGAAGTGTTTCCGGCCCTTCTCATTGAAGGGTCTTCTATACTGGTTCCCATTCTTTGTAAAATCTATAGGGCTTGTATAGCGTACGAATACGTCCCCTCGGTTTGGAAACAAACCAAGGTAATCTTCATCCCGAAAATTGGGAAGGACAACTACTATGAGGCCAAATCTTTCAGGCCCATCAGTCTCGCATCTTTCCTTCTTAAAACCCTGGAAAAGCTCATTGATATTTATATCAGAGAGAATGTTCTGACAATTTTTCCTCTGTCAGCCTCACAACATGCCTATCAGCCAGGTAAATCTACTGATACGGCTTTGTATAACCTTTCCTTCATTTTGGAAAAAAATGTTAAGGCCAAAGAGATCGCACTCGCTGTCTTCCTTGATATTGAAGGAGCTTTTGATAAAGTTCCTATCGAATCCATTGTTCGTGCTCTTGAACATAGAGGTGTCCACAGAGTCATTGTCAATTGGATCCATATCCTTTTGTCCTCTAGATTTGTTAGCTCTTCGCTTTTGGGTGACTGTCTGACAGTGCATGCTTCTGCGGGTTGTCCTCAGGGCGGGGTTCTTTCTCCCATTCTCTGGTGTTTGGTCGTGGATTCTCTTCTTGGGATCTTTTCTCATTCTGGCGTCTCCTGCATTGGTTACGCTGATGATGTGGTTTTAGTTGCAAAGCGCAAATTCTTCAACACTATTTGTGAGATAATGAATAAAGCACTTCGCGACACTGAACAATGGTGCAACAGAGAGGGTCTTTCTGTTAACCCTCAAAAACTACCATGGTTGCCTTCACTCGCAAGACAACTAGTCTTGATACTAACATCAAGTTCTTTGGACAAACGCTTACCTACTCTAATGAGGTTAAGTTCTTGGGTGTTTATTTTGACAAAATGCTCAACTGGTCTAAGCATTCCGATTATTGTATATGCAAAGCCAAAAGAATATTTTGGAGCTGCAGGAACGCTATTGGACGCACCTGGGGTCTCAGACCCAAAGTTCTCCATTGGATATATTCAATGATTATCTGTCCTATTCTCTCCTATGGCTCTGTAGTATGGTGGTCTAGGACCAAGCTGTCTACTTGTAAACAGAATCTTGCAAAAATCCAAAGGATGGTCATTGTGGCTATGTTTGGCTGCATTAAAACTACTCCTTCTGCCTCTTTGGAGCTCCTCCTAGGGTTGCATCCACTGCACATGCGTATTGAAGCTGAGGCCATTATTTGCGCAAAAATACTTAAAGTTTTAGGTCATTGGAAAGACTACTCGAAATACCTTTCCTGGGGCTCTTTCAGTACCAATGTCTCTGAGAATGATCTTCTCAATATGCCCAGCGACTGTATGCTCGGAAGAAACGGTTTTCACAAACCCTTCAAAGTCCTCTTTCCCTCACGGAATGATTGGAACACTGATCCTTTCGGTGCTAGTAACTTTGTAGTCTGGTACACAGATGGCTCTAAAATGGGCTGCTCTACGGGCGCAGGTGTTTTCTGTTCATCAGATGGAACAAAAATGTCTTTCCCTCTTGGCAGATACTCAACAGTCTTCCAAGCTGAAGTCTTTGCAATACTTATGTGCTGTCACATTTGCCTACATAGGGGCTATCACAGCAGATCCATTTCCATCTGCTCTGACAGCCAAGCAGCTCTTTTAGCTCTACTAAAGCCCAAATTCACTTCACCTTTGGTTTGGGAATGCTACACTCTTCTTTGCAGCCTTGCAATCGCTAACCAGGTTACAGTATCCTGGGTTCCTGGTCATTCAGGAATTCCAGGCAATGAATTGGCTGATGAACTGGCCAGGTCAGGTTCTAGTACCTCGTTTGTTGGTCCAGAGCCTGCTCTTGGCATTTCCAGTGACATTATCAGAGGTACTGTTCTATCCATTTTCAGAGATCAACAGTACACCGATTGGCGTAGATCGACTAATCAAAGACAAGCTAGGGAACTTAACTCAGGTTGCCCCAGCTCTCGCCACAAAGAGCTTCTCGGTCTTAACCGTAATGGTATACGCAGGGCTGTAGGTCTACTTACTGGCCACTGCACCCTTAAAAGGCACCTTACCATTATGAAGGTCCTCAACGATCCCACTTGTAGAGGCTGCAAGGACAAGGACGAATCGGTCACCCACATTCTCTGTGAATGCGAGAATTTCGCAGCTCACAGATTTGAGCATCTGGGGCATCACCTACTCGAGCCCTGGGAACTCCAGGATATTCCTATCAGATCCTTGCTGAATTTTGCTTCGGCAACGGGGCTCTTCTTATAAGAACGAGGGATTTATTTCTTGGGGATGGTACAATAGACCCCTGGTCGCGGTGCTTGGCTCACACAGAGCCCCCCTCCAAAGTCATAAGTCAAACATGCTACAGCTTCTAAAAACAACCATGGACAAAATGCAAGGAATTTATTGCTCTTTTTTCTGCACCTCTTGACGCGAGAGCGATTCTACGTAACGACAGAGTATTACACTGCTAATATGGGTGAAAAAACCTTAAAACTTATCTCCTCCCACCCTTATGTTGATAATATCAAATAAAGCCTGTATGAGCAAAAATTCGGAGGGTTTCTGTAAACAAAATTGACTGCAAGTTATTTTGTGTTTGGTGTCCCTATTCAATAGTATTTATTTTGCCGTATCCTATAAAATAAACGACCTTAACTCAAAAACTTGAGCTAACTAACATTTTTAAAAGTGATATTCGTGTATAGCATGTTGAAATCATTCAGAATTGGGTGCTTTCATCTCAGTCGCAGAAATTTTTTGAAATTTTGTTGTCCAGCGTTTTGAAGGGTTTAAAGTAATTTTAACAAATACATAAATGTTTAACACAATTTTAATAGATATACTTTGAGAAATATTAGCAAAGAATTCAGTACAACCAGGAATAAAAAGATTACATTTCCTTTTAAAGAAGAGCTAAATAATCTAGGTTTGAGCACTCATTTTGATGTAAATTAAGGAGTTTTTAATTACCTTTATAACCAATCTCTTAAATGCTTATAACTCGTCTAATATTTCAAAATTAAAATAGACTATGTATTATATACAACTAATATATTGTAATGTTGGCTTATAGCTAGAACTATGATTTCGTAACGATACAAATGCAAGAAAATTAGTTATAACGAACATAATAAATAGATAAAGAACAAACCTCTTCTTTCAACTTGCTATTAACCCATGTGCATTTGAACTGTTTCTTGTTTTCTAGCTCACTCACTTTAATATTAAGCTGAAAAGAAATTGAATTTAAAATTATAAATATTGACTTAATTTAGTAATAAATCAATAATTGTTTCATATGAAGAAAAAAAAAAAATTTTCTGGTGAAAAATTATTTTTAGAGTTAGGATAAAAAAAAATAAGGGGACATAAGGAAAATGACCACATGTCTTCAAATCAAAGTGCCTCTGTTTTAATCCAATATAGAAAAAAATACTTTCTAATCCACATTTCTCTGGCTGCATTAAATATTTTTACTAATTTTTTTATGATAAATGTAGCCGATTTACAGGGACCTATAATCCCAGTTTATAAAATTGGGTTGAATATTTTTTTAAAAAAAATGTGCAATAATTGTACAAAAAAATATCCGAAACAATTTTAAAATGCAGGATTATAGAGCCCTGTAACGTTTTTAAAAATTTAAAATATTCAATACAGCCGAAGAAATGTGGCTTAAAATTGTTTTCCCCTGATGTATAAATACAATGCTTTAAAATGGTTACAATGCTAAAATTTTACGGTTATTTGCCAAATGATGCGAAAAGTTGCCAAATTCAAATTTATTTCGGGCTTTAAAAATATTGACTTGGGATGGGGAAATAAAACTACTTCCAATAGCACATAGAGTTACAATTAATTGAATAGATTTCATGTTATGTAATGTTAATATGAGTGAATAAGACATTTTACACGATTTACTACACTTAATATTCAATTCTGTTTATAACGTTACTCCTCTCTATAATGTTCTAAGCATCGTAGTCCATTGAATGCCACTATAACTGGGCTAGACTGCATATTGGAAACCAGAAGGAGTTATGTAGGGTTCTCACCAATAAACAGAGGTAAAAAAAAGGGAAAATAGTGATCATTTAAAAAAAATTAATGACCAAAATAGTGACTAAAATAAAGAACTCATCAATGAAGTATTGAATCTATATACTAATATATGAAACTCAAATTTCTAAGTGACTATCTATTAAATTGCAAGAAATTTTAACCCTTATGGCAATTAAAAAACAAATCCCAGAAAACACTCTTCAGTTGGTAGCAATCTTAATCACAAGGATATCCCTTCAAATGCTCCCAAATATCAAAACGATCACAACAGTGTCTTTGATCTTATCGAATAAAAGTACACACAAGTTCAAAATATGATGACAAAGATTACCAGTGGCGGTTAAAACAGTACTTCAAAATTTCAAAAGTGATTTAAAACATTATCTATGTTTGACAGTACCTTACATACATGTCATTCATTTGAAACTAGATTCACTGAAACAAAGAATTTTGGTTCGATTAATGTTTAAAAAAAATCTAAATATTTCCCAATATGCGCAGAATTTATGAATGAAAGTTTAAAAGGTGTAGAATCAAAATAGTGAATTTAGTGAAAGTTAGTTTTGGCCAATAGTGACTTGGTGGGAGCCCTATTTCATGGGAGGGTTTAGGAGGAGTAAACTTTACCTGTTGATAATAAATTTTCTTGGGTTGTCTAGCTTTAATAGGCACCAGTAGTTCTTTTAAAGTTCCTTCATATGTACATCTTAAGGCAGCTCCAGGTCCATCCCTGTAACTTAAGGGAACAAAAAATAAATTAACACAACAATTTCGAGTTACTCGTATAATTTCACTAGGGTTGTGAAAAAAAGGCAACACTACGTAACTGTCTAATATTGTTTATTTATTAACAGTTAGTGCAGATTTGCATGCTTTATATTTAGCAATACACAAGATAAAAATTTAAGATATCCACAGGAAATGCCAATTTTTATTGCTTTACTAAGTCCTTTTTTTGGCAAAGTTTTTAAAGAAAATTTCACAAAAAGTTTTCAATGGAAAGAAATATGTGTTCATGTTAATAAATTTTACAATTTTTTTAACAAGTTATATTTACCAATATAATACCTTATAAAACTTCTTAGTCACCATATTAAACCACTTAAGACCTCAGTATTAAAAAAATAAAGCTAATAAACACTTAGCATCACTATTATTCTACACTATATTCAAACTTTTTAATAGTGACTAATTTCAAAGATTATAAAAAAATATTTACTTTGTAGTTTTGAAAAACTGTAATAAATAAGGGTCTGTATTTAACCTCTGAGAAACAGCATTTGCCATCTAAAATAGATATGAATGTCAATTACCTGGTCTAATAAACAATGTTAATTATAATTACAAATTATGAAATTAAAGAATTAAATATTGCAAAGCTAGTTAAAAAAGTACTAAAGATATTTTCAGGTTAAACTAATTAAATAACAATTTCATGTTTAAAAATTATATTAGTTGTATTTTGTAAAGATCTATATAAAATAAAACTTACTTGATCATAATTCATTTTTAAAGACAACTCTATTGTAAATCCTGGATCAGTAGGAATAGTTTTATCACAGAAAGTTACATCAACTCTATGAAAAAGATCACTGGAAAAAGGAAACAAACGTAAGAAAATTACAAAACTTCAATTTTCCAAAATATTAACCTTTTTAATTAATTTAAGACCTTTTTAAATATATATATATATGAGCAACCAAAGGGGCAAATTATTGTATTTAATAACAATCCTAATAAAAGGTTCAAATATTTAATTTTTACTCTATTCTTAAATTTGTAATTAAATTTATGATTATTACTTTTCTTTTTAAAATAGTAATTAATAACTAAAATAAAAATGCAAGGGTTTTTAAGGTTTGAGGAAAGCTACATTTCAAATTAAGGACAGTATGCCAAAAATAGTTGGAAGTTGTACCGAAAATATTCTTTTGCAGTTGGCAGCTCACAATCCGCAAAATTTACATCAGCTCTTTGGAACACAATTATATCACCGTCCATCAACTCATCGAGAACCTTCTCCAGTGGAAGGTCAATGTTTTCAATGCGCTCAACCACATTGGGCTTCACTTCCTGAAAGAAATACAGTCAAATTATGTTACAACGAAAACTCAACATAAATGTTCTGTCACTATAATTGACCAAAAACCTTAATGTTATAATATCTTGCTTATAAAGACAATTTTTAATTAACTCCTATGCTATAATGCTACAAACACATGTTATATGATATCCAATAATATGTCTTCCTAAAGAAAACTTTTAATAAAAGTTTTCACGATTTCAATTTTATGTCTTTTGCCGCCAAATAATGCGAAAAGTTGTCAAATTTGAAATTTATTTTCTACCAAAAAAAAATTATTGACTAGAGAATGAGAAATTAAAAAAATATTAATAACAACACATGAATCTATTCAATCGATGTCATTTTACAACTTTAATATAATAGCAGTACTTCATACACGTTTTACATGATTTACTACTCTTAATATTCAACCTTCTTTATAACGCTACTCCTTTACAATATCATAAACACCACAATCCCTTGAATGATGCTATAACCAGGAAAATCTGTACTACAATTAAGAATTTTTTAATATAATCTTCATGAATGTTATTTACTGCAAAAGTACTTGATTCTTCCCTATTGGCCCCATGTTGGAAGCATGATATTGGAATATATTAATAAAATGCACTTTCAAGGGCTTTCCAGATAACTTATTTTAAATAGTGAGTATTAAATAGCCACCACTGAGAAAGCATGGCCAGGTCAATCTTCTCAAGAGAAAAAGATGGGTCCAGACCAGTAGGCATTTTCCGCTAAGGTAAAATAAATGTTTACTAATAATGTGCCCCGTTTCTCGTATGATTTACTCAATAATCCATACAAGCTCTTTCACGGTAGGAGAACCAAGGGAAAGGCAAGGACTATAAATTATATTGTATAGCACAAATTATGCAACAACAGTTGTAAGATAAAGAAAAAAGATATAAAACATACAACTAAATACTTTGCAGCTCATTATCATATTACAAAGAATTTTTTTTAATTGGATTAAATGATTTATAGTTTTCATAACTAAGGTTTCTTACTTCAAATAGCATCAGTTCTGTGTCCTCTTCAAAGCCAGCTCTTTCATTTAAAATGGGAAGTAAGCTTCCTGAAACATTCAATTGATCATAAAATACATTTGATAAAAGATAAGAGCAAAGAGAACCTTTAATGCATTAAAAAAGAAAGCTTTGTAACTTTTAAGATTCATTATCACACAAACAATTTAAAAATAAAAAAAAGCCATCAAACTTAAGAAAAAGAACCCATAACTTACTAGCTTTGGCATTAATTGACACATAAGTATGACCACAATAGGACATTCGTTTATTTTTGGGATCATAAAATTTGAAAAAGAGAAGAACATCACCTAAAATTACATAAATGTACATTAATGAATGAAAATACAAAACAAGTACATAATTTATGTAAAAATACAACTAATTAAAAACAAGTAAATCCAATAGCAATACAAAAAAAAATTCTTAAATCTAATTTCAAAATAATTTTTCATTAGAAAGTTTTCTTAAATCTAATTTCAAAGCAATAATTTTTCAAATCATGTTTCAATAACGTAATTGAAAAGCTAAGTGAAGAACGTGCTAAGTACATTTTTGAAAAAATGAGATTTTTGTGTCAATGAAACATATTACTTACTCTTTAACGATAACAAATTTCCGCTTATCATAATTTAAATTTGGTACTTTTTTACGTTTGGAAGTTCCGTTTTAACAGATCTTAGTGCAAATTAAAACGTTTAAAGCAATTTCTCCTTTACCTTTTTTTCACTTACACGTTCTTCCACAAGCTCTTCAATTGTATTTCCGGAAAACATTCATTTGCAAAGTGTCCAAATAACACAAAATGTTGTTAACTTTTCATCTCAATACTATTTCGGATATTTTTAACGGTGACTGAAACCACTTTTTTAAATAAAATTTTAAGATTGCAAATGTAGACTATTTAATTAAAAGTATAATAAAAGTTAAAGTTTTACCTTCTTATTCAGATTTAAAAATGACTGATTAATTTATCGCAACTGAATCCATTACCATTAAAATACAGTAGAGTCCTGGTTATTCGAATCCCGGTTAACCGAAAGGCCCCGAATTTTTTTTGTGTGCTAAATATGAAGTGTATGCATAAACTGATTCGGCATAGATAAAGAAATACACAAAAAATAATTACGTACTACTTACAAAGTTGGATTTATTTCTCAAACTATGCAATAATCTTTTTTTTTTACTGCTCAATTTTGGTTTGTTTTAAAGCAACCCTGTTCCACATTATTATAAATAAAAGAACATCTAAAGTACTGGCTTCATTTTGTGCTTCTATGTATCTAAAGGCCTGATCTAAGATTTTTGTTAAGAGGCGAACACTATATGACATCATATTTTTTCTTCACCAGCGTTTTTCGCGAAGTGGATGATTCCTGATAATCTAAAAATTCTTATGGAATCTCGATTAACCGAAAGTGCTCCGGTCTCGTACCTTTCGGATAAGCGGGACTTTACTGTAGGGTTATATGAATTCTAAAAATGAAGAGTACAGGGGGAAAATCTCTTCATTGCATAGGAATCGGTCTGCATCAAGCCTATTTGGCAACAACAGCGAGTAATCACCTAAATTGGTGTGAGGAAACCGGTTTCTTACTTAGTTCTCCTTTCACAGTAACCCTGATTAACGCTAGACACGAGTCCCATGCTTGTAATGTGGGAGACGAAGCAAGGGAGAAACCAGTTTCCTGTCGTCAACGTTCGCCAAGCAGATCGATTATGGAAAGATTCCTGTGCAATCAAGGTGCTCTTCCCCTGGACTTCAAATTTTTAAGGTAAAACTTACTATCTTTATCAAATTCTTGTAAGTGTTGCATTCCAGAGTCAGGTTCAACAGTTTCTAAAAATACCATCCATGGGCTAGCACTGTCAGCTATATCTATGATCTGAAAGATCGGAGAAAAAAACTACAGTCAAAATAGGTTAGAACTACCTTGTTTATAACGTCAAAAATATTCCGTCCCTTGAACTGCCCATAGACATTAATGTTATAATATCTTGCTTATAATGAAATATTTAACCTTTTGAGAAATAAGCAAATTGGCTGAAGTGTAAACTTATTTTCAGTGCATGAGATATATAACTAAAGATAAATTTCTTAAAATTTTAATATATATATATTTCTGTAGTAGATAGTAATAAATGGCTCTTCTATGCTTTAAATTTTAAAATTTAATAAATTATTAAATTTATAAAAATTATGTGTGCTTGAAACCTAGCAGTCAGGTGACATGTTTATACGCCTGCATCCCTCATAGGGTTAGTTAACTCTTTTGTTATGCTAAAAATATAGGTTATATGATATCCAAATTGCCTTCTTAAAGAAAAAATATATAATTTGCAACTAATGACCAATAATTTTGTAAAAACTGTCAAAAAAGGAGGTACAAAACTAAGTATAAAATACTTACATTCTTATTAGAATCTGTATCTAAGTCTACTGCTACTGGCCGACACGTCTGATTGGTTCTGTAAATTAATGGCCACGGTCGCATCATCTCCAAAGGATATTTCTAGAAATAGGAACTGCTATGTAAAAAAAATCCCCACCAGAATCTCCCGAGACCCCAGCAAAATTCTATACATATATTCGTCATATAAACATTTTTCAAACAATTATATATTAAATAGCATTTTTCACAAGTAATTATGAAAAAAGTAAAATTTGCTGAAGGAAGCACCAATTTAATGAGTTGAAACAAAGTCACACTAGAGCTACACAAGGGCTATGTGAAAAATGGTGACAATTGTGAGCCAACAGTGAGTTCTGAATTTTTCCATTCGGCTCTGCCTAGTAATTTTTCACGGCATCCACCGATGACTCCTCATAACAATTATTAGTTCACAGCCTCATCAGTGGATTGCCGGATTTGGTTACAGCTCTTGGATGATATGGTCGGTCAACCAAGTTCTTATGTTTGATGATTAGATTAAGAAGCTAATGCTAGTGTCTGTTACGTTGTTGTCACAGCCCGGTATGTAACGCATGCTGCGTTTTCTGTTCCTTTTTTTCTTTATTTGCTTATAATGTTATTTTAACAAAAGTTAGTTGTTTTTTAAAAGAGTAGTTATATTTTAGTCTTTATGGCTGCCAATAGTAATTTAAAAGCACAGTCAAGTGACCAGAAGACACCTGAATAGGCACCACAAAGAACTTATAAGAATAACATCGTAAGCGGCGGCGGGACTTAAGGGCATATTTAACGTGCACTCCCTCTATGGAGTTACTTGTCAGAGTTTTGGGCTATATGTCAATTTCAAGACATTCGAGCTCTTCAGCCCTAAAAATACACATTTGATTTTGATAGAACTATGAATGCAAAAGCAAGCCGTTTTTAAATTTATAGTAATTGACCCATGTTTAACTTCATTTTTTATGAAAATAAATTGATTTCGGTAACCTAACAAAGGCTAAATAGTGAGTTTTAAATCTTCTATCAAACCATTTCAGTGCTTAAAGTTTAAAATAATTTGTGTAGTTACAAGAACGTAAACACGAAACAGTACAGAAAGAGGGAGAAATTGAACTTCATTGCAGTAATATTTAATATAATCAAAAAGATTTTTATATTTAACCACAAGAACATTAGTGAACTTACCATTTGTTCAGAAACCAGCTCCATGAAATCCCTTAGAGTAGATTGTCTTCTCACTTTGAAAGTTCTTTAAAAATAAAATGGATATCAATTTACTTTATTTAAACTTTTGCACAATCAAAAATAAAAATGGTTAAAAAAAGAAAATTTTAACATATAAACTATTTTGATACAACTCCCAGTGCAATGATTAATTTTTAAAATAAATTATTGCATTATAAAGGCTTTAAAAATGCAAAGCTAAAAAAATATTTGTTTAGTAAACCAAGTGTAGAGGAAAAATAATGCTTCATACGTATTGAAATTTTCTTTAAATAATTTTCTATGGCTTTTTCTTGTTCTCTAATATGTTAATCTTATATTGCAATTACATTCTTTCTTTTCTAATAACCGGTTACTCTTGCCTTACAAAAACACTGGTTAAACCAAAATTGCAGAAAGGCTTACCGGCAAAAAATATGTCCAAATTAGCATAAAAAAGACTATAGCTCTAAAATCCTCTTGACAACAAGAATTTTTAGTGACTTTATTATAATCGCTTAACTTAATTTTTCTACGATCTGAAATCGTGGAACTGGGCTTATCATAACATCTCAAAGCTCTGGCGATCTGAAAGTCGCAAAACTCAAGCAATCAGGAAAGCCCTTATAAAATGTTTAAAAAGCTATAGTACATATACAATACATTGATTCTCATGATTTTTGGTCGTACTCAAAATCATGACAAAAATTACCTGATGTTCAAATTCACGACTTTTAGTGATTTTTTTAGTAGCAGGGTTTGACTGTATTAATCACATCAGTATAGTATAATAAAAAAAAAGCTTTCTTTTTTAAAAGAGATAAGTAGGTTTGCATACCTGAAGTTAACTTTGTCAGGATCGTATAGATCTGTTCCCTGGTGCCCAGCGAAGCTGTCGGAGGTTACAATATTGATAGTCATGTAGAGATGGGCCTCGTTACGTTCCTTCCTGCGTAGGGTTTCCTGACGCCTTAAAAAATCAATGTAACATTTTAGGAATTTTTAAGTACACTAGCTTTATAAACCCGGCATTGCACGATAGTGTACCCTTAATAACGGTGATTTGTTCTTGGGTACAGTTATTAGATAAGAACCAGTCTGTTCATTGGCGACTTTTAAATTTTATAATTTAATTAATCACTATCTAATCGAATTTAATTGTACCTATTGAGTTGCATGAAAAATTAAGTGGAATGATCCCTACATTTGAGGATTTTTGCCGTTTGGCAACGTAACACATTTTGCGACCGGCCATTTTATCATAGCTGTGTTACGTCATACAACTTGATAGGTATGAAACCTTACCTTAAATTTTCAAGCTCACCAAAAGTCGCCAATGAACAGACCTGCCATTATATCCTAAATGTAAAAGCTTTTATTTTATGCCAATTAATCCCCTCTCCACTACTCAGCACCAAATCAGGATAATATAATCTCCTCCCGAAACCGTCACAACTCCCTTCCAATCTTGGCAGCTACATTTTATGAAGAGGGTATTCCAAAGCTTGTTTACAGGTATAACAAATCAAATGCCTTAATCGCCAAGATGATTATGTGGAGAAATAAGCAGTATTGTACATTACTTTTGGTAAAAAAATCTTTTTGTATTTTGACCTGTCTTTTTGTTACAGCACATCAGAGGTTGAAAAAAACACAGCCCTCACAATTATACTTAATTTTCGCTCATACTGAACACGGCGATATTTTTTCAACTTAGAAAAGGAAAAGTATAAATTAAAAGTTTACAACAATGCTCAATGCTATTTCTATGAAGAAATCGGCTCATGTTTTGCCTTAAATACACCGTTTGGGTTCGATACACCGTTAATACTGTTTGAGTTCGAATTTCAAAACACCGCTTCTTAAATGACGCCTTCATTACAAAACGTATGTTCTCTTAAAATTTGGTAGCTGTACCTCCAGTAGTTTTGGCTGGGCGTTGATACGCAAGTCAGAACTTTGCCTTTTATATACATAAGTGAAGAGCTTAGTAAAAGAACATGCTAAGTGACATTTTTTTTTTAAAACCCACCATTTTCTTGTTTTCGCTGAAGTTAACATTAGGGAAAAAATCGGTCCATCAGCCTTAAATTCATCGGCATGCTGATGTAAACCGATGTTTTTCAAAAAATAATTCCTGTATCTAAACTCTAGTAATAATTAAGTCGTCCATCTCATCAGTATTAAAATGATTACTCGTGGACTGGGGATCGTTTCAAGCACGTCCATCAACCCTGGGAGAGATGAGCCTGCTTCCAATCAGTAGTAGCTTCTTCAGGCCTTCGCTAATCTAGCTTTGAAAGCAGAGGCTATACATTTAAATCAGGGCAGAAATTGGCAGACATGGAAAAACTACTTGTCAAGCAAATTCTTTCTGCTGAGATCCTGTTAATTTCAATACCCCTTCCAGCTTACGATAAACAAAAGCCTCAGCTTGACATTTTTCTTAACCTTCAAACCAAATTTGCCACTAATAATGACACAAGCTTGCACAATGCCATTTTAACCTTAAAAGATAAAGAGGAGGTAGAAAAAGTATGCAGTAGATTAAGAAAGTTCGCCATCAAGAGTTCAAGAAAATGTATTTACCTTTCTTCCTGAAGTCTTTCTACTAGTTGATCAGGTATGTCTTCTTCGTCCACTGGTTGTAGAACATCAACTGAAAGTAAATGAATTAATCGATTTAAATACAGGGTTTGTGCAATTTTTTTATAAATAAACATTATCGAGCAAATTTTTTACAAATATTAAGAATGGTTTTTTTTTTGTCTTGGACCATAAAACAAACAAAAAAAAATTGTTACGCTAATTTTCCAAAATTGTAGGATTATTTTTACAACATTTTGAATTAGTTCGATACCCTATATTAAACTTTATACACTAAGTAAAAAATATGATGGTTTAAGGATCTTTTAAAAAAGCAATAAGCACTTGAAGAGACTTTAAATCCTACAAAAAACAAATTTCCTATGTTGTTTTAATGACTGTAATCCCGAAATAAGTCATTAAGCGGGAATGGGAGCGGAGTCAGATCCCCAAACACACGTCGTCTCTCTCTGTTAGTTCCAATAGGGAAAAATTATTTTCGAGACTTAATTAATTGGGCTGAATTGAATATTTTTTAAAACTTTTTTATATGAAAAATGTAGCTGGCTTAAACGTCTTTAAGTTTCCAATTTTAAAATCAATTCAAATATTTTATTGTAAAATTATATATTAAGAATCAAAAAAATATTTGAACCAAGTACAAATAGTGGAATTTTAGGGATATTTAAGCCAGCTACATTTATCCTATTAAAAATATTAAAAATTCAATACAGCCGCAGGTAATGATTAGAAAATTATTTTTCCCATTGGATTAACATTAAGAGAAGACTTTAGATTAGGAGAACTGACTTCCAGTCTCATTCCCCTTAAAGACATTAATAGTAACAAGCTAATATTTCATATTTTTGTACTCAACTAAGGTTTAATGTTTCATATAAAATGTGATGAAATCCACTTTAAAACACACCAAAAAAGTACCGATTAAATCCACGAGTTGTTTTGTAAACAAATACATGAAATTTTTAAATAAAAGTTGTGCAAAAGTAAAACTAACCTAATGCTCTATCCTTAATGTAGACCAACATGTAGGCATTAGTGCAGTGTTTAACCGTAATGTCATCTTCGTTCCCACCAAAGTTGTGATCGACAGCTTCTTGTTTGGAGCATCGAGAGACGACATCGTCATCAAATTTACACCACTAGAAACAAAAATTCAAAAAAATTGGAAAATATACATTCTTAAATAAAATTCTTGTTTAAAAAACTATGCTTTTGTGTATGGTGTAAGTATTGGTATTCAGAACAAACCTATAAATCAACATTATAAACATAACTTGCAAACATAACAGGAACTATTGTATGTGAAAACCCTTAATACAATATAACCCTGTATTGGCTTCATTCAAGGGACTCTGATGTTTATGACTTTAAAATCGAGTACCGTTATTATAAACAAGGTTAAATATTAAGGTACCGAACGTTCATGGCCACATAAACGAGTTGCCTTTGTAAACAAGGTTGTAACCGAGAGTGACTTACAACCCTTAATATGCTACTAACGAAGGAATCACCCCCAGTAAACAGTTTGGATGATGCACAAAGAGGTAAAATGCAGACCAAATTCTCTTGGGTCCTTTTTGAGAAATAGCTTTAAAGAGATTTAAAATTTCACAAGGTTCCAAGTTATCATTCTGAGCTGACTAAAGGCTCCAAAAGAATTCTGGAAAACTTAATAAACACATTTTACAGTCACCCACGAAAATAAAAGTATGGTGCCGGATAATCGCAGTGCCAATGACAAGTCAATTCACAAGCAAAGGAAGCAAAAACTGCACTTAGATTTTACCAACGGTTTTTAATCAAGTATAGTATAGATTAAATATAACGAACAATAAGAGGTTATAAAGAGCAATGAAACACAACACACCTTGCCATCTCCTTTCGGATTAATAAACACTACATAGTGCCCGCCATGGTTGTCTCCACTGTGAACCAAGACAGCGTGAAGAGTGTAGACTGCCGGGTCGGAGGGTGCTTCCCCTTTCAAAAACTCCTCAAGGTTGAGCTGCTCGGGGAATTCAAACCTAAAAGAGTAAAATATATCATGAGCATCATAGAAAAAATACAAGGTAGAATGGACTTTAGTTGTATAGTTTTATTTAAGAGAACTAAATTTAAAAAAAAAAAAAAATCATGGCTTCTGAGATTAAAGAATAAAATAGTAAATGACTATATAATGGGTTAGATTCTGTTAATTGGATTATAAATATTAAAAAATTTTATATGGAACACATGCTTATCTTAAAATTTGCTTAATTCATTAAAACTAAAACACTTATCCTTTTCCTCTTAAAAATGAAACAGAGTCCACAATTTTTTTTTAACAACTAGGGGCTGGCGCCCCTAGGCGAGCAAGCTCGCACATCACTGGATTAAAGAATGTCACATTATTAAAATTACGCAGCATAAATTAATTATGCATTATTAATTAACTTACACATTAATGCAAACGAAACTTAATTATAAATCACTAATTAACTAACACGCCCTGAAAAGAAAAAATATTACATAGATACAAACGAATAAAAGTTAATGCAAACGAAACTTAATTATTAACTAAATTATGAACTCTTAACTATAAAAATTCTTTTCTTTTACAAATTTTCCGCTTAGTAACGCCTTCAACTATTAAAAACAGCAATAATTGCCTGATATGAATAATTGAGGATATGGCAGCTTATGAGAAATGCCGAAAGGTAAACCACAAGTGTTGCCATTTCAGTTTCAAAATGTAGTCTATAGTAGTTTGGTTTTGCCTATAGGCATAATATTTAAAAGAAAATGCAATTTGAAAGTTGATAATTAATTTTTTTGGACTTAAAATGACCCTTAATAAGCAAATTCTTCATATGTAAACTAATTGCTAATTTTGTTAAATTGACTTTTAATTTACGCAGCGTTCATGAAAGGTGTTGTCTTTTTTTCTATCAAACGAAAACGCATCCGAAAGAAAAAAGAACATTTTATTTAAGAAAAGAAACCAGTCGATTTTACCACAAGAAAAAAAGTTGGAGGAAGATTTAACAACATGATATTTTTATCAGTACTCAGAAAATAAAAGAAAACTTAGTGATCTTATGTTTGTGTTTTCTAAGAAAAAGGGAAATTTAATGATTCCACTTTCGCAGAATTATGGTTTTTTTAAGTAAAAGAAATGTTTATTTTTTTTTCATTATGTTTGCGTTATTGTATGTATTTTCATAATTTACTTTAAAAATATTTTAGTTCTTTTATTTCTTACCAGTAATTTTTATAATCTACTAAAATTTTTAATTTGTATTAATTTTTTAAGTAATAAAACTTATTAAAGTTATATTACTTTAAAAAAAATGATATTTCCCGATCGGATTTTTTTATTTTACGTTCATTATTATGTATTTTATTTATATTTGCCCGAATTCTTCCACGTGTAAAGCAACTTTTGTTAAACGAACAGGTTTAAC
Organism: Oedothorax gibbosus; assembly: GCA_019343175.1. Taxonomy (NCBI): domain Eukaryota; kingdom Metazoa; phylum Arthropoda; class Arachnida; order Araneae; family Linyphiidae; genus Oedothorax; species Oedothorax gibbosus. The sequence continues at coordinate 118,376 of JAFNEN010000758.1, read as the reverse complement.
AACTTCTTTTTAAAAGAACAGAGCAGAGAGCAACTGTTCTTTAAAAAGAGGATAAATATAACATCTCAAATCACCCATTTCTGTGGCAAACGGTTAGTCGCCTTTTATGATCTCCCGTGATGTTATGCAGAAAAGAACCAAGTTTTCGTTTTCGTTATTTTTATTTAATTTTTAATTAAAAAAACTAATTGGAAATTTGAAAAAAAGAAAATTTTGTCCCGAGATACAAGGGATATACACATTCCAGAAAAAGAATGGAGTTCTAATATGAATATTTCATCCGCTTATGGCTCAGGACGTTTTAAAAGAGCGTACTTTTTTTTAATATAGAGAGACAAGGAACATTCTACTCAGCGCAAGACCAGACTTTTTTTTGTATTTTACAAACCTGTGTTCCTAGCAATAAACAAATTAAAAAAATTTATAAAGAATGAATTTTTATATAGATATTCCACTTTTTTCGTTTTTAAATGATTCAGAGATCCCTCTTTTAAAAATAGCCCCAATTCATATTTTTTTAGACCAATAAGGGATTTCAAAAAATTAATTTTAAAATTGATGCAGAGAAAGGCATCAATTTTTGATCATTAGCAGGGTGTTCAGAAAATTAAATTGCATTTTTATGAATGTCTTAACTTGTTATTCTAATAAGCATCTTTTATGGATAAGTTTCTTTTAATATAAATCAAATAGCTCATCAAACAACAATAAAACTAACCTGTCATTTATCTTGATATTCTGATCGGTCATGGGGTCATACTGGAAACGCAGAAGGTGTAGATGTAGAACAGGGGGCAGGCAAGAGAAGAAAATGCCTTTCTCGGCTTCTTGCAAACCATATTCACCGGCATCGTATTTATTTTCTCCGTCGAGTGTTTCAACAGCGCAGTAGTCTTTGAAGGATTCAATAACTAAAAAAGATATATGATTATTAATGTGAGATATTTTTAAGATGAAACGGAAATATTATTCAGATGCAACAATTACTTTATACAGTCAAACCTCATTAACGCGAACAGGCTTAACACGAAATTTCACTTACGATGAACTGAAAGCATTTTCATGGCCAAAAAAGCTGCGAGCTAATGCTTAAAAAATCTTTTGACGCGAAATGGTTTAAGGCAAAATCCAAGTCAACCCAAACAAAAAAAAATTCAGAATTTGACCCTTTTTACTAAGTATTTCAAAGAAACAAAAACATTACAAAAAAGAATTTTTAAAAATTAAACCTAATTTTTCTATAGTATGTACTTCTAATGAATTGTAATAATTGAATTACTCATTGTATACATGCAGGGTGCGTAGCGAAAGTTCATTATAAAAATTAAGCACCTTTAAGCACTTTTTAAGTACCCATTTCACCAAAATATAGGCACTTTATAACGTAAAAGTTCGCAATTGCATGACATAAAAAAACTAGGGCTTGAGCGATAGCGCTTTTTGGCTGATGGCCCGATTGTTAAAAAATTATATCGGCCGATGGACCGATTATTTTTTTACCCATCGGACGATACCAATGGGAAAAACGATTAAATACAAAATTCAGTTATTTCATATGAAAACAAAGAAATAATATGATTCAACACGATCATTTTAAATTTATTTATTCTAGAAAGTTTTAGACGTTGGGCAGTTCCATAAGAGTAAAAATTTAGGCGCCTGGTTTTGCAAACAAAAAAAAATTCTTGACTGCCTCTTTAGGATTGAAATCCCCAACTTTTGGTCTTTCAATACATATCCTTATTAACATGATTCATACATTTGTTTGGGAAAAAAATCCAAGCACTTTTTAAAAAACAATTCAAAGAGTCAAAATTTTCTAGCAACATAAAATCTATATATAAAGCGTACAGCTGACACTCCATTTTTTTTAAACTAAAGATTGTCTAAAATAAGAAACCCCAGGATAGGCCGAAGTAGAAAAAAAAGATCCATACTTAAACAAAAAGTATTTTAAAATTCAAGCTGTTCTTGTGATTACGACACATACCGTGAGTTCGACACTAGATCAGAAGAAAATATTCTGGTTGCTTCGACTTGGCATGAACTGGAGCTACAAAAGTAACGAGATACTCTTCTGATCATGTAGAACCAGTAAACTGTCAATCATTCTGATCGTAATCAGTATATTTCGTGAAAATAACTAGGCAGCAAAATAAGTAAATCGGGAAGTATTGTTGGACTCCTCTTCTAATGGGAGATTGCACTGGCTGGCAAAGATGTGAAGACATCTTAGAGTAAACCAATCTTAATTCATCTTTAAAGTTCGGTCCTGATATAAAACTTTGGAATCGGCAAGAGAAAATATTTCGTTTCTTGATATTTTCAAAATTAGCACCTAAAGTAAAAAATAAGCTAGCCACCTTTAAAATCGAAAACAAAAAATAAGCACCGCTACGCACCCTGACATGTATAATATTAGTACATAAAATTAAAAAAATAGAATAGTTTTGAAAAGGTCATTTTTTTTAAAATATTCACTGGTTCAATGTAAAACAATTCCTGACAGTTAACACGAAATGTTTCGGTGCTCGCTTTCGAGTTTGTGTTAACAGTGTTGGATTGTATGTTCAATATAAGTTTTACATGTAGAAGTAAATACAAAGACCTTTTATTGGGGCTTTTTTCCCCCGACCTAAATGCATAAATACATACAAATAAAGAGCTTAATGATTGTTATGATCCATATAGATCCAATCAATAAGAATATTATTACGAAAAAAATAAAACTAAACTCAAAGACATGAAAGGCATTGTAGGCTAAGGTCTGTTGTGCCAACTTCAGCTTTCCTGCTCAAGGGATTTGGGGTGCAAAGCATATGTTTCAGTTAGGTGGTAAACCTCAAAGGAAACACCCAGTGTTTAGTCCACTAACACCCTTGGTCCTCATATTTACCCACTTGAAGAAGGCTGAGTGAACCTCGTCCAATAATAAATATATTTAAAGTTTTCAATAGTTGAATAGACCTAGAACTTAACTATACAGAATGATTTATATTTCTATAACTTAGATAACATCCAATCCCAAGGGGATTTGAATAGACCACTTTACAAACTTAAAATTGTAATAAATAAAAAAATCTATTTTTTTCTTTTTTAAAGTAGTAAAAAAAAAAACTAAACAATGATGAATAGAAAATGAATCCAAATTTTCATTCACATTAATAACTCGATACTCAAACTATGCAACTAAATAACCTACTTGTTTTCTTTCCTTTCACATTTAATTGAATGTCATAGAAAGGTTCTTTTCTACTGGAAGTATAGTTTACATGTTTACAGCGTAGGAAAGACTGAAAAGGAAATTATTAGGATTAGAAACACCAATGGAGTTCACTATTTGACACAAGACAATCAAAGAGCTTAGTGGAAGAATGAGCTTTAGGTGACATTTTTGAAAAAATTGAGATTTTTGTGTTAATGAACATGTTATTCCCTCCTTAAAATATAACAAGTGCCTTTTACATAAAATTAAGTATATTTTTTACCGTTTGCAAGTTCTGTTTTTAACAGATCTAATTGAAAACAAAAAAACTTTAACACTCAATTTCTCATTTTCATCTTTTTGTCACGTATCATGTTCTCCAACTAAGCTCTTCAATTATTTGACAAAGGCCAGAAATAAAACCTGCAGTTGCCTTTCTAATGGGCCTAGAGCTCCTACTGCTAAAAATCCACCCTTACAAGGCAGTTAATATTTCAACTTTGATCCTTTCTGAAATACATAGTAAAATTTAGTTTAACCTAGTACAAAAGTGTTTTAAGTTTTTATTTTTACAAATGGTTTAATTTTCTGCATCACTTTATAATCTACTACTTCAAAATATCCATTTCGTTATGCAAGGAACATTTATGCAAAAAGTTGCTCTTTCCGTACACCGAAGGTTTTGGTTTGCATAATTATCAAAATAAGGGGTCCGATAGCAATGTGAGGTTAACTGTATGAGAAACAGGATTCAAAGCCAAAAAACCTTCTTTTAGTAATCTAAAGGGTTTTATTGGCAACCCACTTTGATTTAGCGAGCATGTACTGCATTAAAAAACTGTTATATGCTTTCATGTCATGAAAGTTGAGCTAAATAATAACTTACTGTCATCTTGCCTTCAAATAACCTGGGTATGGTTCCTTCTACACATGTACCTTTCATTTTAGACTCCATATTGTCAAGCAACTATAAAAGAGGAAGAAATTAGAGAATATATTGAATTTAAAATGTGTAATATTTTTGCTCAAGAACTTTTACTCACCACACGACATAGTTCTTGAACGTCATGCTGCATAAAAGAATCTAAAGTTTCCCACCTGAAAAAATAGGGCTTCGTTTCAAAACTTTCTCGGTTTACTTACTTAACAAAAAAGTTAATTTTAGAAAATGCAAATATTGAAATGAAATAGTAAAATATTATCGTGTCTTAAATTAAACTTATTATTGTGTCTTATCAATTATAATTATGTTTATTTGGTCACATATACAGGGTTTTTTTAAACCCCCTTGTGACGAAAAAAAATTATTCTGTAATGTTTGTTTTTGTGTTAATAAAGTGTTTGTTTAAATTCCAGGCAAAATAACAATCATATATGCCAACAATCACCTCGTTTTACAACTAGTGAAACGTTTGTTATAAGAAGATCATATTCACGACTCAACTCAACTAGGAGATTTTCCAGAAACCTTGGTTGAAATTTTAACATGCCAGGTTTCGGACTAAACCGAAGAGTTACGATAAAGGTGAATATTTTCTTGAGTATTCAAGACTTTAATGGTTTAGAGATGATAAAATAAAGCAGGGGAGAGGGAGGGGGAAACCACAAGCGGCTACAAGGGGCAGAGCTACGCTTCAATTTTAAAATTAAACTAATGGTCAAAAAAAGCTAAAATGGTAAATTTTACCATGATTGCTCAGATTGATGGTCTTTCAATCGCATGGAGTATTTTACTATTTCCTGATACATGCAAGTTCCCCATTAATATTTTAATTTTCTAGACTAAAAAATTCATTTTGGACATTTGTTTTCAAATAACTCAATATAATATAAAGCCTTGTCAGTACTCAGAACATCTAAAAAATCATTCATTATGCAGTTTTGTTTGCTTGTCTTGGTTTTTTATTCGATGATACCCGAGTGTTTTTCAAGCAAAGTAGTTCTTGCAGATGAACCAACTTGCCATTTTTCATTAATTAAGTTTTGGGACTTGATTACATTTTTTTATTCGTCTTAGAACATCCCATCACCTCAAACCTTTTACACAACTTTTATAAATTTTGAAGGATCTTTATTGTTGTATGTCATACGAGTTTAAAAATCACTGCACGTTTATTAGCAGTTCTAAAGCAATAAAATACTTTTAAACCTTGCAATGCAAAATTGTGTCTTTTAAGGTACTATATTCGAATATTTAATGCATAGGCCTTTCTTAAAATGCATAAGAAAAACAATTTCAGAAAATATTCTATTTCGACAAAAAACTCATTTTTAAGGATTATGTTGCATAACAAAAATATTGTAAATATACTGAAGAATAATAAAATGAACAAATAAAATTATAAACTAACTCGGAAATATCAAATAATAAGTGCAATAATTTTATTAAGTTGAAATCACCATCACATGGAAATCTTCCCAGGACAAACAAAAAAATGTACGAGAGTCAGACCCGTGACAATTTTAACCAATCTTGCATGTCCTTGTTAAACTCGCTTATGCTATCGTTGGATCGGTATATTTGACATTCAAAATGTGTGGTGAATATAGATGTTTAAACCTGATTTGAAAGGGATTACTTGACTATAAGAACTAACGGTTGACCGGCTTCAGTGAATATGGGTGTTAAAAAAAAGAGTTCATCCACTTACTTTAAATCAAGGGTTTAAGTTAAGAATTCTGATGCATAAAAATATATATTTTAAAAAACAATATAGGAACTAGGAAAATATTTAAAATAACTACATCTTTTATTTTCTTTAATTTCTGTTAGGTTTTGAAAGAGAACACCAAAATAATCCTGTTTGCGGTACACATTTGGAACAAGTTATAATAATATTTACAGGGTGCATAGTTTTTTTTTTAAGTAAAATTCAAGCGCTTTTACACACAGATTTTTTCACAAAAAAAAAATTCAAGCAGCTTATACGAATGAAATAAGCAAACATCTAATCCATTGTCGATTGGCCTATCTATCCCAATTGTCATCTATCCAATTGGCCGATTTTAATTCAGTAACTATGGTAAATACAGACTAAGAAAATTAGTGTTTTGGAATTGATACAACCTCGTGTAACATTTAATTAGTTGAAAATTACAGGGTTGTGATTGACCAAAAACCAAAAAAGAGGAAATTCAAAAGTTGGCATGAAAAAACACGAAGGAAAAAAAACACCTATAAGTTAAACAAGAAAGTTATCAAACTTGCAAAGTAATTGCCGATAAATCATGTATTCATATTAAAATATTCATAGAAGAAATCGATTTTACGTTAAACTACACGATCCTACTATGGGAAACTCTAGTGCCTGTTTAATTGGAAAACTAATTTTAATTGGGAAAAACGGTATATATTGGTTCTTATATTTGCACGATGTATACTATCGGGAAAATTAATTTTCTTTAGCAAATAATTATGGGGAGAAGTAATTGGAAACTTTACGAAATTTAAAAAAAAAAAAAATGAAAACCTCTGACCTATGGAACAATCACAATCTTGAAATTAACATGAAAGGAATTTTTTTAGTTAATTTATAAAACTTTGAATTTTCTTGTGAAAGTAACGATGATCAATGACATAACGATAATAAATTTAATCCCACAAGTAACCCTAATTTTAAAAAATTTGGACAATACCAAAACACTTACCCGAATGATTTGGTTAGCTTCTTCGTTCCGACAGGTCTGTCTGAGAACTGAAGCTCGTAAAACACTCGCTGTAAGGCTAAGGCAACACTTCTGGAAGAGTCGTCACTCTCTGTTGGTATTTGGTAAACAGCCTGTGGAATAAAAAAGATTAAAATTGAATATTTAAAATAAAAAATCTAATTTAAACTGCATCATAAAAAGTAATTAAGTTATTGCCAAACTCAACCCTTAAACAGAATGCATCAACGTATGAACAAAGTATAAATCAAAAAGTTAATAATAAAGAGACGGAATATTTTAAGTTCCCATGATTCTTCAATTTTCTATACTATTTTTAAAAGCTTCACAGGATGGTCTTAAAATATTTATAAAATTAGGTTGCGTTTAAGATATTGAATAAAATATTTTAGCTTGTAGTATATATAAATCTAAGAACAGGAAATTACAAAAATTATTTAATTAAAGTTTATTTGATAAGGGTAGTAAAAAAATATAATTAAATCCCATTTAAACTTTTGAAATATTTTTTTAAAACTCACCTTTCTAAGCTTATTTGTGAAAAACAGTGTTTGTAATAAGGAATTCATATAGCAAGTTGCTCCTTGATTTTTTAAACCAACAAATCCGGTATGTTTTTTGGAGTCCCAGCTGTTAAAAAAATGGTCTTAGTAACTTGAAAACATAAAACATTAAATATTGCAGTGAGGCTATAAAAACACTGGATACGAAGATTGCAAATAGTAATTATATATTTTTTCATAAACAGAAACATAAAAGACAATTTCTTTTAACTAAACTAAACTTTTTAATATATTTCAAAATGAAACTACATTTAGCAAAAACACAATGTTAAATTACAATTAGTGATGTAAAAGGCTCAGGTGTTAGTTAGATGGGGTAAATGCCTAGTTTGAGTTAAAATGCACAAAACTTCTGGGTTTTTATGAGTTCCTGAAAAATATTCATTTCTCTGAAATAATAATATTTATAATAGATTCCAAATAGGTCAGGTCATCTTTTCTGCCATTTTGCAAAAATGCTGACAAAATATATGCAAGCAAGGGGACAATATAAGTAAAGGGTTTAGGGGTGACGATTTTTTGAGATTTGTCTCCCCCAGAAAAATAATACACAACACACAATAATTATAAGTGTGCTTAAATTTTATAAAAGCTTTAATATGTATTAAAATTGGTGTCAAAGTGAATTTAATATAATATTTTTACTATAATGCCCTTATTTTGAGTATTTAAAAATGCAAGTATCCGGGATATTGCCGATTTTATAAATACCCAGCCCACTGGGCATTTGTATATATCACTATGCTACAACTTACTTATAGTTAGATATTTCTAAATAATAAAACTAAAAACAACAAAAAAAAACAATTTGAATCTCACCTCACACCATGAGGGGCATCTGCAGTGACGCTAACTTCTAAAATAACGGTATCGTCCTTTATGTAACCCTTTTCAGGATCAAGGACTTCCTAAAATACAATAACAAACATTGTCAAATGCAGAGTAAAATTATTTAACCATAATGGAAATAAAAGCCATTTTCTAACACTCCAACTTTTGGATTTTATCCCAAGTTACCAAAGGAGCGAATATTTGAACAAAATGAATTACTGATATTGCATATTTCTGCAGTAGGCATGTAAACTGCAGTAACCACAACAATGAATCGGGCCATTTTTACTCTAAAGTCTGAACTAATCAGTCATTTAGTATTCTTTCTTGTAAGTTAACGTTATTAAGTTCTTACAACAGTGGTCCAAGTCAGACTAGATACTGCAGTTTAAACGCCACGCCAGATTTAACTATTAGGAATTTAGCATCAATGAAAAATATGTCAATACCAAATGCAAAGCTGTGACAACTGTAAAAACCTTCATTTCTAAAACTTATTAAAAGGTAAGAAGCAATAAAGTATCTTTTTAATATCAATAAAAAAAATTATTATTAAAATTAAAAAGATTTTATTAACTGATGTCATTTAAACACTTCATACAGTCCAATAGACATTAGAGAAATATTAAAAATTAGATATTAAACTTACAGCCCATGTCATAAAATGGCTAAAACCCCAATCATTCTCTTTGCTATAGAAGAGATGCTGGATTTCTGAAAAATAAAAAGATAAAAGTTCTAAACAAATCTTCAAAAAAAAGATATGTATTTAAATATACTTCTATAGGTAAATTAAATTGCAAACTTCAGGTAAATAGAATTTGTTTTAAGAAAATCAGTAAATAAATTATTGTTTTAACTCATACATAATTGGCAATTAAAACTTAAATCATAAGCTTAGTTAATACAAGTCCAAATAAAGATGTTTATTTCATTAGTATAATACAAGTACATTTTTGGTAAAAACAAATTTATAGTGTCAGCAGATACATAGAAAGTATTTTTAGGTCATTATTCATCACTAAATATTAATAAAAAAATGGATATTAAATTATAAATAGGTTCTTCGTCTTCATCTTATACAATTAAAATTATTTGTATTATCTTTTAGTAAATATATATATATATAATATTTACTAAAAGATAATAAAAATATATTTTAATTGTATAAGATAAACGAAGATATAGATATATATATATATATATATATATATATATATATAGTAATTTTTTTTTTTAAAAGCCCACTCATTGTAACTGTTAACTTAAAGAGACATGTTTATTTAATATAACTTGAGTAAAGCTTGATTTAACATTAAAAATAACTAAAACTTAAGAATTTGAGTCTATTATAAAAGAAAACAAGTCCTGTTTGGGAATTTGACGTTTTATAAGATGATCACTTGGAAGAAATTTGGAAATTTTACAATTTCACTATTCGGCTGAATAGTTAAGCTATTTGGCCAAACCGAATATTCGGCTAAAGTGGCTGTATACCGAATAGTAACCGAATATTCGGTGCATCCCTAGTCAACAGATACATAGGAAGTATTTTTTGGTCATTATTCATCACTAAATAATAAAAAAATGGATATTAAATGATAAATGGGTTCTTCATCTTCTGAGAAGAAAAAAAATGAAATCCTAACTGTAGTTTCTTATCTTGAACAAGTTAACTTATTGGAAAATTTGTTTCTGACACTGTGGAATAAATTATTTCATTGTTACTGCAAATTCGACAAAAAAGTTTATGATATAAGGCTGTTCTGTTATTATACAAAGTCTATGCAACTTTAGTGCAATAAGATTTAAAACAAGCAAAAAATAGAAGGTAGTGACATAACAAATGACGAGGCATTTTTTAGACGGGTCCTAATATTTTTACAGTTTTTTCGTTGCTAGGTTTATATGTTTTATTTCACAAAAAGGGGTCCCTTATAATTTTAATCAAAAATCATCACAAAAAAATTATAAAACTCTCTACTGCCAACATATTAAGATGCATACTTCTAGAAAAAGTTTCAACGCCTTCTTTCTGAGAAACAAGCTTAAGATCTGCACAAGCATTACAGGACCAAGTTCTGAAAGAAAAAAAAATGATTAAAACTAATTGTTAATAATAAGCCATAAACAAACTAGTTTTAATCAGGATTTACATTAGCTTATCATTAGATCTTCAAACTTTTGTCAAATAGACTAACCAAACTTATTACTAAAGAAAACATTTAAAAGAAATCTTTATTGAAAGCTTTCATTAGAGATTAGATTAATTCGGATTAATCTTATTGACAATGTAATATCATTGGCAGTTCAGTAAGAATCGAAACATCTAAATCTTTGTAATAGGAAATTTGTGAACTATTTTGCACAAACATAACAATTGTTCGAATCATTATTTGGTCACAGAAATTGATTCTAAATATATACCACAAATATCACAGCCTATCACACTAGAAATTTAAAAGGGCAACTCTAATAATAAATAACTTAGATAAAAGTGAATGTTCATAAATAATGAAGTTTACATTTGGATAGGTATATACAACCAAATGTAAAAAAAAATAGATTTGATTAATTAAATATACATTAATAAACATAACTTTATTGGATACAAATAGAAAAAATATTACTAAAGAAACTCTTCCGGTTATGTACAATGTAGGCCATTTAAAATAAAACCAAAAACAATAAAAAGCTGAAACAAAAAGAATTTAGACAGTTAAAACAGGGGTAAAAAAGGAGTTATGAGGGGAAAACTAAGTCCATTTGTTAACAGATTGATATTAAGAATAGGTCAGATTTGAGAGAATACATAATCTTAAAGGTTACGCTTACCCCTGCTCGTTGTTAGATGACCCATTGTTTTGCCTAAGGAATAAAAATTTGGAGGATATTATTTTGGGATAATTATAATTCACCAATTCATAGTTCCAGATATTTAAAATTTTGTCAGCGGGTAAACAGGGTTCCCACATTTTTTTTAACTCAAATTAAGGCTTATAAGGATAAATATGAAAAAAAATTACGGCTTTATAGATGACTTAATTTGACTTTTATTCAAATATTTATATTCACAAGTAATCATAACATACATAAAATTGGCATTCTAATAACCAAATGAAATGAAACTGATATTTATTAAATTAAAACAAATGAACAGCAGCTATTTATGAATCACAAATAAAAAACATCAAGGCTCATTATTTAAAATAGAGTTAGAGGGCAAAAAAGTACATCTTACAGGATTAAATCCGAATTTAGAATTTACAAGAAAAAATTAGGACTCTAGTGGAGAAAACAGTTTTATAAATTAAAAGTTCTTTAAGGCACGTGAGAACCCTGTATTAAGTTTACACAAAAACCAAATCATTGTAAATCAAGCAAGGGGTGATTTCTCAAATCTGCCCGAGTCTAAAGCCTTGATTTTAAAATATTTAATTATTTAATTTACACCATACATATTATTAAAAAAATGAACTAGTGAAAATATAAATAATCGGTTAGCAAAAATTATAGGCTTGTAAAAGGTTTGTCAGTATATTATAAGGAATTAAGGATGATAGTGTAATACAGTCGAACCTGAATACCTTGAATGTGCATTTCTGAAAAATTATTTTTAAATAGTTATAGCAGTCTAAAAGTCTTGATTTTCAATACCATTTTTCTATACTCTGTATTGGATTGACAAGCTTAACGGCAAACAAAATTTATTGTTAGCTCTAGCATGCATAAAATTAATTACTTAAAATACCATACAAAATCCATCAAACAATGTTATTGTTCGGATCAGAATTTAAAGTTAGTTTCTTAATGAATATTCTCGGCTATTATTAGTCAAAAAAGGCAACTTTACCCAGTTACACATTTAAATTTTATAAAAATATCACACAATCTTTTTCAATCAATTGTGGCACATAAAACAGAACCATTGTACCATTGACTTTTTTCGCTTATTAAATATTATAACTTGAAAATACTTTGTAATAACCAACATGCAAACACTGTATGTATAGAAATTAATTAACTTCTTCTGATAAAGAAAAGATACAAAATAATAAGGAAATTAAAAATGTAATAGTTTTAAATTTTCCAAACTTAAAAATAAAACTATTGGCCCTCTGTTTTCAAAAACACTGCCAATCCCTAGAATTTGCACCTTCGTGGTTTTTTCTTTGGATTGACAATAATATTATCTTTATTATTACTTTTCATAAAGTTTATAGGATAAAAAAAAAAGACTACAGCTACTATAAGCATTGAGCTAGAAGGGAAACTGGAGTGAAGTGTCAGCGAGCCGAAAACCCACTCACACCCTTTTGAGCGAACCGGGCAGAAAAGGACTATTTCCCCTACACTTGTATGCAATGCTTGTATGAGACCCCTCTATCATATTGGCTTGGGCTCCTAAATGTATTTTAACATTTTTAGTTCGAAAGAAATTAACTTTCTTTAACTTTAAATTCCAACTTTTTTAAGAAATAACCATTTGGATCACTACTTAGAACCAGTGAAGATGAACCCAATAGTGAAATAGTTAAGTTTCTAGGTTTTCTGCCCGGTTCGTTTCTGCTGCAGTGCTGTGTATTCCTCCGCGTTTCGTTATTGGACCGGCTCGTTTGCTGCCCTGTTCAGTGAATCACACACCTCACTCCATTTTTCCTTCTAGCTCAATGACTATAAGCCGGCGAGACAAGCAATACTCACGACTCGGATTCTCCATTGCATTGCAAGAAAAATCCTAAACTTCTGGTTGGCTGCCGATCTTGACCATGAGTTGTTCTCGGCATCACCATGATCTTCCTAAATGGAGGAAGATTTCAAAAGAAACACAGTTGCTAAAATATTATTTTAACAACAGATTTTTTTAAAAAAATTAAGCAAAGGTTTGTTCAAAGGTCTCTATGGACTCTAAAAACTTAGAACATGTGACAATGTTTTGAGTCGGACAGAACCAATAGGATTTTAAAAAAATTCGCACGTGCCGAAATGACAGCTGAAACAAGCACATAAAATATTTATTATTGAGTGATAATTGAAATAAGCCATATGATATTTAAAACCCTTAGTTTTAACTCCAATATAGTAGCATCTCAAGATTAAAAAAAAATAACGTATTAAAAATTATTCTACGTTCTACTCCAACAAAATGCTAATGGTTTTCTATTTTTTAAACATGTATTGATAATATAGCTAAAAAATATACAGTCCCTGGATGAATTATTCGACGCACTGCAAGATTTCATGTAAAATATTAATTACCGGGTGATATTGTACCGAATGCAAAATTGTAAATACAAATATGTAGTCTAAAACAAATTTTTTAAATAAAAATCAATAATATTGTAGTTTAAATATAAGTACATGTATAAGTACATATGTATACAATGTAGTACAAATTAAAAGTATAGCATGCTACGTGACCCAAATATTTACGTAATTCAAAAATTAAACTGTGACATAAACATAAAATCAAATAGAAACTTTTAGTCCTAGCACAAATTTGTCAACAAAAAAAATACACCACTTTTGTTTTGACTGAAATCCTAATAGAAATTATTGTAGTAAATACTGGATATATTATGAGAATAAATTATACAAATAATTTTTTTAAATCAAAAATTGCTAAAGACTTATTATTAAGGATGGTAGAAATCTCATATTTAATTGACTAAGAAATAATTGACTTACCATGGTAAGTTCCTAATAAATGTTGGAGGACTAAGGGCAGTTTCTCGCAATTTGCTGAAATTATTGACAACAAATCTCAAAGTGGCTTCTGAACGAGCTTCATCTGAAAAATATAAATTGCAATTAATAAGGTTAGTAAAAAAAAACCTGATTATTGAATACTGCAAACACAATTAAAACCGCAATACTGGATTTTAACTACTTTCTGAATTTTGCTATATGAAAAAACTGTCGGATTTTCAAAGGAAACATTAAACTTTCTCTTGCTATCTGTAATCACAAAAATGGTTATTAATGGGGAGTTGGCAGGTTGATTAGGTTAAATTATTGTTGTGCTAGAGCCACCATTTATTTAAGAACAAGAGCACACTTGTTGCCGTGGTATCTTCATTATCCGAAACTACCTTCAATTTCTATTGAAAATCGACTATAAGACTACCACGTGTAAGCAAACAGCGTTTATAGATAAAGACTCAAACCACTGGCATTCTTTTAATAACTATGGCTAATAATAAATATACTACTATTTTCAGGACAAAACTGGCCTGCATCATTTTTGTAGTAACTGCAGTTTAAATGCTCTTAGCAAATATGTAAAATAAGTCTTCAGGGGAAAATATAACATTCAAAAGTCTTTATTGCAATTCATCTGGACAGAAATTTTTTGCAAGTTTTCTCGTAGCGAGTAAGTGGCAGAGCGATTCACAGATGACAATTAAGTTGCTTGTTAAGTTGGATTCACCAATTCGTTAAGAGGATCGATGATGGGAAAGGTTATATTCCTTTTTAAAATATGTGCAGATTAAACATATTCTATGGGAACAACTGAGAGGCTTGAATGAATGACGCCAGTGGTATGTTGTTTTGATGTTACAGACATTAATAAGTAATATTAAAGATACATGAAAAAGGTAATTTAAATCCTGAAGTTTAATTGAGTTTAAAAGTACAAGTTTTTGAGAGGTTTAAGTCGTATAGGTTAAATATAGAGAGACTATTATATATTTATTGCAATTTCTAAGAATAAATGTGTACCTTCTTCCTCCATGGCAACTTCTTGGTGTTCTGCACTATTGTCAGCCATATCACCGTTTTGATAGGGATCTACCTTGTCTTCTCCTTGAACAATGTCGCTGCCATCTGAAATAATACTCAAGATTCAATTGAGTGATTCATAGAATACAAGAAATCGATACAGCGACATAAGTTTCTTATAAATTGAAAACAGTAATGTTCTCCTGTTATCTTAATAAGAAGGAATTTTTTTTTATTATTTTACACCCCACAGTAACAAACTTCTAAAAAGATTCAAACTGAAAAAAAAATTGTTACTTTTAATTTTGCTTAAAATGCCAAAGTTATTTTTAACTCATTAGTTGTTGTTTATATGAAATGCTTTAAAACCACACAGACTCTTTTTACAACCTAAAATCTATATATATACAAGTTGTTCACTCAATTTATTTTTCACAAAAATAGGACACTGCCAAAATAATCCTAGAGTGACCCCTAATGTAATTATACTTAGCTAAAAGAAATGTCCCTACTGTACTGGAATAAAGAAACATAGCTTACAGGTAAAGCAAAATACGGTACCTTTCCGTATGGAAAGAGATGAAGTTGCAAAAAATGTGCACTGCCACCACACGAAATAGTTCCAATGGTAACTTTTAACTGTATATATAGTGTAGTCCTGTAACTGTGTACACTGTGGTCCTTTGACAGTGTATACTGTGGTATTTTAACTGTGTACACTGTGGTCCATTGACAGTGTATACTGTGGTATTTTAACTGTGTACACTGTGGTCCATTGACAGTGTATACTGTAGTATTTTAACTGTGTACACTGTGGTCCATTGACAGTGTATACTGTAGTATTTTAACTGTGTACACTGTGGTCCATTGACAGTGTATACTGTAGTATTTTAACTGTGTACACTGTGGTCCTTTGACAGTGTATACTGTGGTATTTTAACTATGTACACTGTGGTCCTTTGACAGTGTATACTGTTGTATTTTAACTGTGTACACTGTGGTCCTTCAACTGTGCATAATATAGTCCTTAAACTGTGTTTTATTGCTTAAGATCCAGTTTGGCGAGATTTGTGCCCACAAAATGGAAAAGTACCTAAAATACTTTAAGTTTGAAATTTCTTAACGTTTTAAGCAAAAAAAGTAACTAACTAAATATATAATTTCAGTTTATTTAATGTGTCACTACAACTACATGGACTGTTATTTTAGTCTTCCAGTCAGGTGACAGGTTTATACGTCTGTATCATAGATATAGGAAGAGTAGCAGATATGCCCATACATTGCGCAATCCCCGTACAACGCAATACAAATCTCGTGATTGTGTGATGAAGCTGCTTTTCGCCGTTTTCGCAATACATCACGGGATACTGGTTGGCAAAAAACTGCTTTTGCCGAAGAGTTACATGCAATAAAAATTGCACTTTAAAATGCTTCTTTTATGAATAAATACCTCATATCTACCAGAAATTATCAGAACATATCCAGTGATAAACTTATGCTAGCAAAACTGGCAAAAAGTTTTAACTAGTTAATATATTTTTTATTAGTCGAATTTATCTCATGGTGCCATCTGGTGGCCTATGGCACGCCATGGGCGAGCAGGATGTTTTGGCTTGCGAACTGCCTTATGGGATACTGGTGGAAAAGTGGCTTCACCTTTTCCCCTAAGGGCATATCTCCTCCTTTTCCTATATCCCTTGGATGGTTAAGCAACCATACTACACTATGCAAAAGAGCGAGACTATGTATATGGCAGCATGAAATTAGAATACGACTGACTTAACAAGCATCCCCCCTATACATATATATTGTGTTAGAATAAACAATCAGTTCATATGATGACAGCGTCAAAAGACCATCTATGATTTTGTAGGCCAGAATTACGGTCTCAAATTTCAATCATCTCCACAGAAATGTTATTAACACCCATATAATAAATGAGGTTTGTAAGTAATTGTTTATATATACTAAACATATTTAAGAATGAACACATTTTAACCACATGATGAAGATATGACAATAAGGAGTATTATGAAAACATTGAATAAGAGCAAACTATTATTGCATAATTAACATTGGGATATACAAATTGTAATGCTTCAAAAGTTATCTCCAAGATATATAAATTAATGAAGGTTTTGTAATTGGGCAATGTATACTTTTAACGATTAAACTTCATACTATGTTGGTCTAAATATTTGCATTAATTTTAAAAAAACATGTATAACTTCATTATTCTTTGACGAACAGTAAAAAAAATTCTTTTCTTTAGTTAAAGCAAGTTTAAGTTGCAAGTTTTGAAATTATCAAATTATTAGGGAAAGTAAATAGCTGTAAGTTAGGTTTGACAGGTTGTGTGATCAAATTGCCAAGCATCATGAAATCAATTAAAGTTTGATCTTGGAAACTAAAACTTAATCAGTTCATTAGTACTTATTAGCAAAAAATATGTGGGGAAAATATAGCATAAAAATATTGGTAATTTACAAATTATCACTCAAATTTAATGTGTAATTACATCTTTTATTAAAATCAGTACTAGATAATGAGCTCAACATAAATATGAACAAATAAAACAAAGCATAAACATAATCAAAAAATTATGTAAACAAACTGCAAAAACTGGAAACATCTGCAATGTAAAATTAAAATCAATCATTAAGACTGATGTTTGTAAAATGACAACAAATCAAATTATATATGTTTTAAAAGATAGAATAAACTATATAAAATAAAAAAAAACATTAAAATGAGATAAATAGTGTGTAGAGTATAATATGAAAAGCAATTTATGTGTAAATAGTAGATTAAGGAATGTAAATAAAAATTAATCAGCGTCTTCCATCGGTAAATCATATTTTATATTATCATAATAATCACCTTCACGAGTGTCCATATCTTCCGCATCAAATAGGTGAGGTTTATCATAAACTTGGTTAAAATGGTTCATATTAGAAACAGGACTATAGAAGTTCTCTTTAATTTTCTTCGATTTTAGGTGAATTACAGTTCTCTCCTTTCCCAAATTCTTTCCAGAGACACTCAATTTAAAATACTTGCTCGCTATTCGCCCAATGTCTGCTGGTGTCGACCCCCCTACAAGGGGAAGGCATTAACACCGGATTTAGAAATCAAAAAAAGTCGGGAAATTATATAGAATGCTCACCGATAAAAAGTTCTCACAATTAAACTAATTCCTGTAAATCCTCGTACGGCGAATTTCACCTCATGCCATAAAAATAAACAAGATGGCGGAAGACATCCGCCGGGTATGATGGGACACTTTTAAAACCTCCAAAAAAAGCCCTACGTTTTAAAATAAAAAAAGTGTCGGAAAAAAATTCCATAAAATTATAAGAAAGAGTGTTTTTTGTGATTTTATTTAAAACTAATTTTATTTTGCAGATTGAGAATTCTCTCTCACGTGATTGGTTTGTTGACGAAAAACTGCGCAGTGGCAGTTAATAAAAAAAATACACAAGAAGACAAAAAAAAGCAAACCTAAGCAGAGCAGTTTAGCAGTAGCAGATGAAGATTTGGGAAGGGCAGGATGTTATGTTGGTAGTTTGAAGAAAATACATCGAAAATTATGTTTTTGGACAATTATTATCAAATTTATTGTGCGAAAATGAAATAAATTCGTCCCAAAAATGAACAACGAGCAAGATCTGGACTCCTTTTTGGGGTTATCTTGTTGGGAACAACAGTGTGTGGATGAAATTGAAAAGACACCAGATACAGACGTTGAATTGCAAAATGCCAAAGACTTAGCCCAACAAAAACTATGGTTTTTATTCCAAAATGCTGCGACAGGAGTAGCTCAGTTGTACAAAGGTAAGAGAGAAAGATACAAAAATGCAGCAACAGTCTGAACACATTACAATCCAGGGCTGAAGATAAAAACACATACCGACTGTAAAAATAAATGTAGGAATATATGGGCTATTACGGCATAAGATCGAGTAATTTTCACTAGTTCTTCAATCTAAATTCCACAAAAAATTTCCAAATTGTACTTCAGGCCAAATTTCGATTCAAAGACGATTCGCGAACGTCCTTTGCAAAATGTAAACAAACAAAATTTTTAATTGAAACTCGTTTCATGCGTTCTTTACTATGTTTAACTATGATATTTTCTTAAAATAACAATAAACTTTATTGATAATCAAAATATTTGTATTCTTTTTTCGCATGACAGTATGTGTACTTGTTATATTTTCCTCAAAATGGCGAAGTGTCTTGCGAAACATAGCTTAAGAAATAAACAAAAGATATAAATGTTGCTATCTTTTCACTACAGAAAATTTTAAATCAGCTAGGTTGCTTAAATATTTTAAAATAAAATTAATTTTATTAAATTTCAATAAAAAGTTAAATTGAATGTGAATACAAAAGGGTGCAGTCCCATTCATGTTTTTATTATTTATTTTTATGATAATTTTACAATTACAGCTCAAAAGTTGGCAAATATAAAATCTTTGGGCGAGGCAGAAAAGAAATTAAGCAAGACTTTGATGGAAGAGAAAATAATTAAATATTAAAACTTGTGCAATGATTTCCCTAATTTTTAAAAACTAAACTAGTAGACTTGTTTAGTGGTTCTTGTCTATCTAAACTTTTTCTTTATTAAAGCAGTAAATGCTTAATGAGTCTTTTTTTTTTATTAAGTTTAGTTTCGAAAATTTGCAGCTGTAGTTTTTTTGTATTATATTACTCCATACTTAAGTTAAGAGAATTAATTTTTTGTTCTAAATAATACAGCATCATAGGGGGTGTCATAACTATTGAAAGTTTAATGCGTTTGATGATAAATAGAAAGGTTGGCAAAAAATCTCCTGCAGTTTGTTCCAAAATTCAACTTGTCATTTTCAACTGAACCAAAGGCTTTAACAAATGCATTTGTTTTACAGATCGTCAAAATGGTGTTTCTCTATGGGTGCCTTTCCAAACAGCTGCAGGTAGTGTTACAAATTTATATAAAGGTAAGTTCTATTTTAGATTTCCTATGTTAAGTAATGGTTTCCTAAGATTACGGTGCCGTCATCCGCCAGATTCGTAACGGTTACGTATGACGTCACAGAAACCTTTTACGTACAAATGTATGGCGATGGTTTCCTAACAACACGTTAATCGTAACCGTAACGGATCTGTACCATCGTCACGGACGTTCTTGCTTTTCCGACTCTTCTTCACACGTTTTTCGGACACGTAACGGCTACTTTTGCGAGGGAAAAATGTTCGAAAAGAGCGCTTCTCAGTCGGCCTTTCTCTTCTGGGGCTATAGGATTCTTGTGACGATTGTAGGGCTTCGAAACTAAATCTTCGCGCACATGATTTAAAACAAATTATCTTTGTTCGTAGATGCCGACGTATGAGGATATGGAAAGCCCCTTCAGTTGTCCTATGTTTGAAAATTTTACTTTCTCTCTGCCGGCTACTTTCTAAATCCGATTCCTCATCCTCCATCAGTATTAGCAGAGCTAAATTTTCATAATCGAAACTCATTTTTATATTGATTGAAGTTACGAACCGGCTAAAAAAATCACGATGTGTCGGTTTGTTTACGTTTGGATCGGTTGCGGATTACGTTTCTTCATTTCGAGGAAACCGCATTCGCCGTAAACATTACGATCGGAATTGTAGCGGAGCGAATCTGTGACGTCACGCGTAGAGTTACGGTGACGATGCCGTTATCTTAGGAAACCATTACTTTAAGATATAGCAAAGAATGATCAAAATGTATACTATTTTTTACAATGACACAATAAAGTGGCTGGTTCAAATCTGTGATCAGCCGTAATTTTCTAGTAGCACATGTTTAGTGGGCTTTTTACACATCCTAGAGTTTGGTATGGATTTTAATGAAGCTTAAAAAACTCATGGGAGTTGTTTGAGGCTCTTATATAATGTAAAAAGTGGCAATTTTATTTATTTTTCTGTAAATGACTAATTTAAAAAAAATCTATTTTGGTTTGACTGAATATTGATCCAGTAAAATGACGGACGATACACTTTCTGTTGTATTTTTTCAAGCACTAATGCTGTAAAGTCGGATTCAAGCAACAACTGCAGTAAAAATCGAACTTAATTGAAAAACAAAATGTCAGATGCACCTCTAGCTAGAAATAGTATGCACTTTTATTTTGAATACAAAATGGTAGTGTCTATGCATAGTGGTAACATATCCTCTTAGCAATCAGAAATTTTCTTGTTCTTTGTAATAATAAATATAATTATTGAATCGTCGGATCAAGACCTGGTTTCTGCTTGACAACTGTGTTAATTATTTTAGCTTTAAAAGTTTCTGCCATATGGCACCACAAGCATTGAGTATTTTTGTACCTTTTTAATGACAGCAATTTGTACTTAGTACAGCAACAATGCTTCTTTTTTACAATGTACTTACCAACCTAAACATTCATTTTCCAGAGTGCATAGAATCCCACAAACCAGTCTACGACCTCGGCTTCCAATCAGGGACGAACAGAAGAAACAAGGACTTACTATCGTGGGCTAAGAAGAAAAAACGGCATATTCGTCGAGAAGACCTGATTGCATATATAACGGGGCGTAACCCTCCGCCTCCCACACCGCGTGGCCCGTTTTGCCCACGGCCACGACTGGTTTTGGAGCATGGGGTGTCCCATTTGGGGCATGGCCATCACAAGTATGTGCCATCCAATGCGGATGGGTTTGTGGCCCCAAGGGCAGAGGACTTTGATATGTTCCGGGAAGCCTTAGCTTTTTCAGGTATTTATTTGAATGTTTGCAGGTACGAAAAACGATTGCAAAAATATTCAATGCAGCCGTGGAAATATGGCTTAGAAAGTAATTTTTTCCCATTGGATTAACACAGAGGCACTTGGATGGGGAGACCTGCAGTCAATCGTGCTCAGTGGTCCTTAAGTAATTGTAACTAGCTAGTTTACATATTAAGTAACTTTCCAATACCTGATAAGAACTTATAATTCCAAATCTTAACTTACTTTGGCTTACAGTACATGTAATCTTGTACGATGTCAACCTGACCAAAACTAAAAAAATTAACATGAAGGAAAAGCACCCCATACGTAGTCTTACAGTATTTCTAGTCTTCTTAACCAAATCTAAAAAAAGAACACATGTGGGAAAATTATTTGTTTAATTAGCTACTTTTTTTAAGTCTAATAACCAATATCACATAGACTTATTTACTCTAGCTATCAACAGTGTAGCGATGGACTGTAGGTGTAATAAGTAAAAATTTTAGAAACTGTCTTTGTGCTTCATTTTGGTTTATTATTTAGTAACTATCTTACCATCAGTGCTGAAAAATTGGGTCTTAGTTATACTTCATAATTTTATCAAGTCACACTGGCCTAGGCAGGTTAGCAACATATTCTACCCAAATAACTGACTATTTTTCTTTTGGAATGTATAATGATTTTATTACAAACAATAAAGAACTGTAGTAAAGAATGCATACTTCAGAACAAGTCATTTTGTATGCTTGCCATTGACATGTTCAGGATGCATAAAAAGTTAACTTTTTACATAATTGAAACATAGTTGTATTCCTAATTTTCTTTTCTACAAAACTTTTATTTTCTTTATTTAAGAGGCCCTCAGAGAACCCTTCTAATGTAAAATAATTTGTTTGTTGAGCTTAGGTATCCAATATAGATAATTGCAAAAAATATTTTGAACACCTCCTTAAATCTGTATCCCAATCATGCTTAAAAGTCAATTAATGTAAGACAGAAGCTTTTGATGTAGATTTTCAACTTTTAAAAATACTCTTATTGTAATAAGAAGCTAGCCAATTGTTGTAGCTTAGTTACTTTTAGTAGTAGCGAAAAATTGTGTTGCCTTTCCTTTCCATAACTTCACACACAGCTCTTCAAAATTATTTGTTGTGGAGCCAATTTCGAATTTCCCAAATTAAATTTAAAGGAATGTAATTTATTCCAATGTTTTGCTTTTGTGTTTATGTTTTTTTAATTTAACTTTTCATATTAAGTGACTGGGACTAGTTACTTCACATGTTAAGTAACTGTAACACTTTTTATAAGTAACTTTCCAATCCTTGATAAGAACTTATAATTCCAACTTATATTTCAATCTTGCAGCAGCAAACATGCGGCAACACAACCCAAGCTCGCCTACGAGCATCTCCCGAATCCGAGCTCGCCACTGCAACTCTACCTCTACCTCCCACAGCGAGCTCAGCTCTTTCATCAATGACGAGCTCTCAAGACATTCTCGGAAGCGATCCCCCTCCGTAGACGTCATAATGGAATCTCCCACCCACAAGCGGTCGCGATACTATGACTGAGCAGTAACTAGGGATTGTTTTCTTTTTCTACTTGGAAGAAACTGGTTGTGTTTAAGATTTTGTTTTTGGGGGTTTATTTTGTTCTAGAAGGTAATGGAAGAAACAGGTTGAGGAATTTTGTTTGTTGTTAAATTACGGGTTGCTGTAATGAAAGAAGACTGTTTTCTTTGTGTTCTTGAATGTGACTTTAAAGTGAAACGAAATTATTCTTCGCATAAATGACATTGGGTTATTTCTTCTTCAGGTGTTTTGAAATTGTTTTATGTTATTCTTATCTGTGGAGTACAATGAAATTATTTAATATTTTTAAAGTAAATCCCTCTAACTTTTTTTATACATAGTGAACTTATTTCTAAGATGATATACAATTTTTTTTTTTTGTTGGTATAAATTGTATAATGTTTCTTTGATATTCTTCAATAAACGATTCATGATCCCTTTAACATATGGAATCTTAAATAAAGAATCTTATTTTTTAAAAATTAGATAACAATTCATTTTTGGTGCCTTCTAAATATGTCTTCAAAAACCTATGAAAACTGACATTCATTTTTATTTATTGTTTCTTCCACTGTCCTAGACACGATCAGTTTCATCCAAGAGCTATACTCGAATAATGTGACTGACTGTACATATTGCACTTGATGCCTCTTCAATGACAAGCAAGCTATTTCAATTGAGCTCTAACCAATTGTCTTCAATGAACTTCTATAAACGTACTGTACATAAGGTTGTTGTACCGTGCTCAACCTGGTTTGCCTTGTTAAGTAGTACAATTACAATTTGTACTGTAGTAATAAAATTTGTACTGTTTTGTAAGTTGGCTTGTTATTGTCGTTTTGCCGGACAACATGATTGTTTTTCTTACCCATGAAATAAATTACGGGAACGGAAAATTGCGATATGGGAGTTTACCCGTAAGATGTATTCCAGTCATTTAAATGTGTGATTTTCTTTGACAAATTTTAGTTTGTGACTAGTGCTTTCATCTCAATGTAAGATATGTTATTAAATGTGTTCTCTTTAAAAAAAATGCTCATAAAAGGGATTTTCCATAAGCTGAACAGCCAATAATTTTTTCATTAACCCTGAAAAAGCCCTATTAGGCCCTAAATCATGGGACTTTTTTTGGTATTCCATAACACTGCTCTACTTTGGTTTAAATTTAATTTAAGTTAAAGTAGTGCATATGAATATAAATGCATTTGTGTATATAAAATTTAAAAAAAAATTAAATTTATTTATGATGCAATATTCATTATGAAAATAGTATCGGAAAACCCTTAATTTATCAAAAAATTTGGTGTGACAGTCTCTTAAACAAACACATTATAATTGGTTTCACTATCACCTATTTTCTAATGGTTTGAATTATCAAGAACTGTTTATATTTTACATTTGCCCATATTTATTATAAAAATCTTTTTAAATTCTGAAATTGGGCAATTCCAGAAGATACGAATTCTATAAATTATGCTTGATATATGATATCAACTAGGATTGTGGTATATTCTGCATCAATATATTATTTTATAAAGGCATGTGATTTTTTTGTAAACTTATTTACAGTCTGGTGTATACAAACCTTACTAAATATTCAATTATAAAATTTATTATTTATTTGAATCTTAAATGCACATAATCATGTACATAATTGCAAATACTCAAAGTATAACATATTTAATTTTTAAATTGCTTTACCGGTATTATAATTTATGTTAATATTTTATTTAAATATTTTAATAGGTATGAAACCTTTTAATTATTTTTTAATGTAATTTAATTTTCAAAAAAATCTGTTAAAATCCACCTATTTAATATTGATATAGTTCTTTCGTTGTTGTTATTTGTTACATTTGTTCCTAATACATATTTGCTGATGTAATTTTGTTATTATATTTATCCAAGGTACTTATTCCTTTCGTGTATTAGTTTGATTTTGATGGCAGCATTGTTTTAAAGTACAAAATCTTACTGTATTGGTCCTTAATTATAAACTGTAAAATTACTATAAGTGACCCCAATAAGCCCTTAATTAAAACTTTATTCTGAAAAAAGAAGGCCCCAGTTTATACTCAGAAGTCCCTAAATGTAAAATTTTGTTGTTGCTTTAAATGAATTGGGTTATAGTGTGTTCCAATTTTATGAAACTGATTTCATTTTACCCCAAACAAATTTCTATCAAAATTAATTTAAATGTTTTTTTTTTGGCATTTATTTAAATATAACAATAAGGCCCTAACTATTGAAAAATTGTATTACATGCCTTGTAAGCCTTGACGATAATTTACGCTGAAAGCCTGTTTTTATATGCTTAATCCATTTGTTATGGAAATATAGTAAATAATAGATCAAGTAAGTGCTAAATTATTATAGATTCAGTTTAACTTAATGTTTAATTTTTCTGTTCAATATTTTTCAAATAATCTAGTCATGAACATGTCGATTTTTTTTCATTATTAATGATTTGAGGGAATGCAAATGAAATAGTCAGGGATCTTACAGTTTTTAGGAAACTTTATATTTTTCTCCCATTTTTTTAAAGGAATTAATAGTGCTCATATCAATAATTTATTAATTTCATTAATTTTTTTTTAAATGTGTACCATTCAGTTTAGAACAAACAACAATATAATAATTGTTACTCATAGAAATTTGTGACTAAATAAGATTGGCAACCCAAGTTTTTTTTAATAATGTCTTCAATTCGTCATATTTATTATCAACTGTAAACGTTGATTACAGTTGATCTTTCAGAGAATCTTTTCAGATCTCTTTTCAGAGAATAAGCAAAAAAATTGGGTAATACAGGCAATATCTTACTGGAATGAGTGTCCTTTAAAAAAAAAAATTCTTTATATTCGTTTCTAATTCTATTCAACATTTTTTTTCATTGTTTTAAAATTCTAAAATTATTTTTAATTTATAAAACAATAAAAACAAATTTAGAAAGTTTTCTTTTCTCATTTTAACTTAGTGTAAATGCTACTTGTATCTCTTTAACTCAGTCTAAACAGATCGTTAGACGCGTGAAGATTTTGAATTTGTTCTAAATGCATAAATTTGTATTTTTGTAATGGTGACTGGGACTCGTATTAGAAATTAACCTCTGTGTGCATTCATAATTTACTGTAATCTTTTTTAAAACCTATTTTTAATGCTATTTTATGTCATTGTTAATTTGTTAGTTCTTCTTAATTCCTAAGTAAAATACTTAACTTTAAATAACTATTTAGAATTAGTGCATAGTTTTTTTAATAGTTTGGCTTCATTGTACATAAATTAAAAACAAGTGCTTATTCATATTTAGAAACCAATAGCCCATGCCATGTATAACTTTAGTGTAATGTTAACGAAAGTTATATTGAAATATTTCTAAATATTTGCCAGAATAAGTTATTTTTAGTCAATACAACTGGTAGTTGTCTCAGTACAAATTTGTCTTGTTATTGAGGATTAATAAAAAATTGAGTTTACATGTTTCATAGTATAATAATTTGCTAAACATAAAAAAGTTCCCCATGCTATAATATAATTACAATAAGTTTAATAATCATGTACAAAATATTAATAATAAAGTTGTAATTAAAAGTTAATTTTTGAATATTAAATGAATTGTAATATGATATAATGAGTTTTTTAATATTATTTGTTTATGTTATAAATCAAAATCTAGATATATATCTATAAATCATTGTTTTGTGATTTAAATTTATTCGCCAACATATTTATACGCATATTGTTAGACTGTTTGTATTTTGTTTAATTTATAAAACTGTGAAAAGGTGGAAGATCAACTTAGCTAATTCTCCCATCAATTCTCTTGTAATTTTTTTTTTTGATTGAGAGAAATATAGAAAATTGCATGTATATTATTACAGGATTTCAATTAAAATTGAGCCCAAAGTGTCGTGTACATACAATGCTTATTACTTTTTGTATAACCCTTTAAAAAATATTGATTTTTTACTTGTAAATTAAAGAGCTTTGTGGAAGAACGTGGGAAGTGACATATTTGAAAAAAATTTAGATTTTCTTGTCAGTGAATATGTTATTCTTCTTTTAAAGATAACGAGATTCCTCCTTTTTTATAAACTTTAAGTTAAGTCTATTTTTTATGTTTTGTAAGTGCTGTTTTAAATGTATCTAAGTAAACAGTAAAAACCTGTTGTCACTTAGCACGTTCATCCACTAAGCACTTAATTGTAACAAATTATGTATGTAAATATTCTTTTCTATTGTGATGTTTAAATAGGCTGGCCAGATTTGTCTTAACTCAATGTGAGACTGTTACTTTAATAAATTTTATTTGAAAATTATGTTTGAAGACAGGCTTCACATATAAACGGTGCTACAGTTGCATTGAAAACACAACCTGTATATCAGATGAACAAAATAGTAATGCTTTTATAAGTCAGGGTTTCCATGTGCTTTTAAAAGCCCCTAAATTTGAAAGGATCTAAAGTCTCCCAGAAAGCCCTTAAATTTCCCTTTTAAACACCAAGGAGGCCCTAGAAATTCAAATTTCAACATTGATTGTTGATTTTTGGGTGTATTTGTCTTTAAAAAATCGTTTGACGAATTATGATTGCAAAAGCAACAATCTTTAGACGAATATATCTAATCTAATTTATCAATCTCAGTGGCTGAGAGGTTAAACGTGTCCTCCTCGTAAGCCCAAGATCGCGGGTTCGAGCCCCGGCTGAGTGTAAGATTTTTTTAATGGGAAAATCTTGGGCACGCCTTTCATATGATTATGTGGCATGTAAAAGATCCCTGGAGGGCCCATTTGGCTTGGGTTCTCCCGGCAAAATTAAATCTCGGCATACTTTACATCCACAGAGAGCTCGGATTCATTGTAATCTGCGCATCAAAATTGGTAGTGAGAGTCGCCTAGATGGTGCCACAAAAAAAATTGCTCTCAGTTCTGGGGAATATGCCGAGTCCAGGGGTGAAACTTTTCAGGGGGTACTCCGTAATTCCGGTTTTTTTTAAAAATACTCTTCCCCGGAACTCAGAGTTTTATTTTGGAGTAAAAAATGTTTTAAAAAAAAGTTCGTGTCTTTTAAATCACTTTAGCATCCAAAATTTCAATTGATTGCTTTAAATTATGACGCCCGTCGCCAATAGCCCGCGAGTAGCTCTAGTACGACGATAATTCAACTCCACCTTTCTCGGTCCATATCAAGGAAAACTAAACTTAAATTTCAATGAAAGACAAGCTTAAATAATTAATTTATGCAATAAAGATGAAACATTTAATTAAAATTTGAAGGTTAATTAAGATTCGATTACACTTTGATCTCTTCAAATATCGGTTTACCCAACTTCCAGTGCAACCCAACAATGCTGATTCACTTATTTTGCTGCCTAGTAATTTTCAAGAAATCCAGCGATAACGTCGCACGCCTCGTAATGATTGACAGTTCTGCATCATCGGAAGAGTGTCTTATCACTTTGTAGCTCCGGTTCAGGTTAAGTTGAATCAACCAGAACCACCCGAGACCGGACATGAGAATTTTCGCCAAACATCGCCACTCTTCCTCCAAGACGTTACTGAAAGCATTTTCACTCATCAGTGATTGGTTTTATGTGCCCACATGACATGTCAAACCAATCACCGACGAGAGAAAATGCTTTCGGTAACGCAATGGAGGTAGTGTTGAAAATTCACATTCCTGTCCCCATGTATATAAGTAGCTTAAATAACCTTAAATTTAGGCTAGAAATAGGCAGCCGGAAATGATTACCTTACCTACCTTAAATTTTGAATGGGAACCCTGATTTGTTGATTTGTTTTTTTTTTAATTTAAAGATTTTTTATCTTAAAAGAGCTTAATACTACCATTGAGAAGATGGCTTACATAGAATTTATTTCCAATTTATATTAAAAAAATTTATTTCGTGGAAGCAATGATAAATATGCAATAAGATTTCGGATATTGGTGCTTGGTATTTTGATGATTTAATAATGATTATAATGCTGGATGTGCACAGTAATGGATAAAGCATTTTTAGGACACTATTGCCAAAATTAGTAAAGCCTGATATGCATGGCGACTGGCCAGCCTATGTATAAACTTTACTTATATAAATTCAAAGTATGAAAAAACCTCTCTGAAAATATTGCTATTTAAACTTACAAACTTTCCGAAACTGCCATTCTCGCTCTTAACGATTTAGACCACTGTTTTTAAACAGAGTCTTAACATTTGAATTTAATACATTTTGCTAGCTTGTACAACGTCATTTCAATGATTTTTTTTAAAATTGAACTATTTATAGTTAAACTCATAGTTTCCTTGCACAAAAGCCACGACCATGGGCTGAGCTATAAAACACGCGGAGCAATCAAATGAAGAGAACATTTCATCCGTTTTATTTTGTCTTTATCTGATTGCTCCGCGCGTTTTATAGCTCCGCCCATGGTCGTGGCTTCTGTGCAAGGAAACTGAGGTTAACTATAGGGTAATTGAAAGATATTGCTTGGTTTCAGAAAAACTTTATTTTTAAGATGTCAGCAGGTTTTTTTTGTGTCTTTATTGGGCTACAAAATAAACACTATTTGAAATGATTCCTTAAACTTTTTTTAAAAGAATGAAAATATTAAAAAAAAACACTGAAGTTTTTAGTTAAATTGTATATTATAATTAAATAAAGTAACCTTTAAAGTTTTTATATAAACTGTTTTCGAAAACAAATTGTATGGCTTTCTGTTCAGGCAGTGATTATAGCTTAGGCAATCAATTCAAATGTATGTGTACAGTTAATTGTGTGTTTACAAACCAATAATTTTATACATACCTTGTAATTATAAAATGGTTTGAAGTACATAATTTTAATTGTGTGTTATTTTTTTTCATATTTGCTGTAGTCAAACCATGTAAGTTATCCAATATAGTAAGTAAGGTTATATTTTGAATACTGTCGTAATTTGTTTGATAATTATTAAAATAGATTGTTTTTCTGTTTCGACTTTGTCATTACTTTCAATCAACATTCCGCTGTGTCACTAAACTACCTTGGGCAGGTAAACTGCAGTAACTAGACTAATGACTTAAACCATTGTTTTAAGCCCTCAATAAGTCTACCCTATAGATAGTATACTTAAAGACTAGTTATTTCAGAACAGAAATGATCCAAATCATTTTTGGGGTTACTGCAGCAGTTTACCTGCTAAAGGCAGTTAAGCGTACCAGGCTTTTAAGTACACCAAAACGAGCAAACAGGTCTCGCAGCACTGCAATGGAAGCTGAACAGGAAGTGCTTGGAACTGGAAAAACCTCGAGCCATTTTGACTGAGCGTCCATGATGATGAAGAGCGTATGCCCAATTGCCCATCCACTGGCCCTGCATGGTCCATGTGAATCTGCTCCCAAGCTACTTCTGGAACACTGGTCATGAGGCTTGTTTGGAAGCAGGTGCGGCAGAATTTTCCTGACAAGGAATACAACTTCTACCTTTGGATTCCAGCTGACTGTCGTTGCCTGGCCACCATGCGTTGGATCGTGCTAGTGCTTTTATGGCTGAAATACCTAATTGATGTCCTGCATGCAGCTTATCCAAGATGAATTCACGGAACTTTTCGGGAACAAAAACTCTAGAGCTTCTAAAATTACTCCGTTCTGCAGAGATAAGTCATCTTTCACTTTCTAGAAAGGTTGAATATTCGCTGGGACTTGACTTGGCCAACCATTCTGGATATAGGACTTCAGTTGATTAAAGCACAGGATCTTTCTCCACCTGTTCTTTTAACATGTGCGCCGTGACAAGGGAATCATCCAGTTGACTGAGAAGATAAATAGACTCCCCCGGCACAGGAGGGGGGGGGGGGGGGTCTTCACCTCTTGTCTGCAAAGGAAGGCGACTGCAAGCGTCTCCATTTCCGTTTGAACTACCCTTGCAATGGTTATTTTTACTTTTCATGCAACACATGTATAGAAAATAGTTTAACTTGAAATTAAACTCGTGTAAGTCAAGAATTTTAAGGAAAAAAATTCGTTCTTAACTCAGATACAATGATTGGATTTCCTAAGTGAATGCAGTCAAATTCATAATTACCATTAGATCACAAATTTATACAAAACTATAAAAACATAATTTTCATATTTTAGAATAAATAGAAGCCGATTCAGAATAATTAAGTTAAAAAAACTTACAGGAATTATTTTATAAAATGTTCACCTATTCTTTAACTGCTAATGGATTTAAATACAAATGATAGCTATATAATTGTATACACTTATGTTTCACTGATATCGACGCATCTTTAAGAGTCATGAAGCCGAATTTCACCCCTTGAAAATCGTAATGGTATTCCTATGGAGAATCTTCTCCGACTAAATGACGCCCCAATTTTAATACTGGCCACTAGTTTTTGACACCATTTTAAAGAACAAAAGAATTAAAATAGACTATCAGAAAAAAAAAATTGAAAATCACATCTTGAGTATTTTTAATAATTTTTTAAAGTTTGGAAATCAGTGGCAAATACAATGTCTTTAGTGTATGACGATGTATCTCAGTAAAAAAATAAAGATACTGCAATAATTATATATTTTGAACACAATCGAAATTTTTATTTTTCAGTTCATTACGAAATAAAAATTTTAATTGAAATATTTGTATTTTTCAAAAATTTAAGAAAAGTTGTTGCTATTTTTTGGAAAGCGAATTATGGCAACCCCACATTTGGCGATCACCTGAAAGGTGTCGCCAACTAATTTAGAGTGTACGTTATCTCTCTACATATGGTGGGGGGTTCTTTGAATAGAACACCCTAAAGACACAGTTAGTGTCGCATCTGTCAACATCTGGAACCCCTTTCCCCCCTGTACTTTGAATAGAACCCTTGGAAAATGCCTTTGCGGTTTACCAGTGGCTTGCTGGTAGGGGGGGGGGGGAGAGAGGGGGAAGCATCGGACTTACCTAAGGGGGTTGGGTTTCGCATGGTAACAGGACAGTCGTATGGAACAATTCAAAAGCCGGTTTGAGAAAGCTAGTGTTGTGGTCAAAGAACTTTTTTCTTTATTACTTTTTCTTGTTGTAAGAATTCGGAATAGGGTAATGGTTATTTTTGAAATCAAATAAGGATGCATCAATTTCAATAATATAAGATGAAATGGTAGGTTACAGAAAAATGTGCTAAATTGGCATATTAAAAAGACTGATGTTACTAATTGATCATTTGAAACATTGATTTTCATTCACTGTAATAAAAAAAGATAACTCTGTTGGTACTTAAAACTTTGTTTATTGAATTTAAAGATACAAAATACAATAGCGTTTTTAGTTGATTAATACAAAGTTTAATATAAAACTTATCGTGTCTTACTTCCAAGCTTCCCAAGCTTCTCAAATGTAAAGCAGAGTAATAGATAAGAATTTAACTGAATTTAATCAGCATTTTGAAGAGAAAAAAAACCACAAACATTATAAAATTGACTTAGCTAAGTTATCTTTTCATGCATCTAAGTATTATTAAAAAGAATAAATTAACAAAAACAGATCTGCATAGTTTTTAATTTGACCCCAAAAATAATCTTTAGACTGACTCAAGATATACATCTAGTAAACCATATAGTTGCAACTTACGATATTAAATTCATGTTTTTAATTATGAAAATTTAAATAAATATTGTAATCCTCCACAATACCCCCTCCAATATTTTGATTTTGAAACATATTTTGTCGATAGATATTTTCAGGATATTAGAAATTGTAATGTCACTCTATATCAGGGAACCAAATTGCAAAATTCAGTTTATCTCCTTTCTTTAGGGAAACAACTAGAAACTGTTATTCTTTTTAAATTAAATTGACTAACCTCATGATGATATAAACTTAAAGATTATTGAAAACAATCCAATATATATATATATATATATATATATATATATATATATATATATATAATATATATATATATATATATATATATATATATATATATATATATATATATATATATATATATATATATATATATATATATATATATATATATATATATATATATATATATATATATATATATATATATTATATATATATATATTCAAGCAGCATGGAGGCTGACATCATTGTTGACGGATTTCTGCAGAGCTCGTCTCTTCATAAAGTAAAATATACAAGAATGATTGCAGATGGCGACAGCAACGTATATATGAAGGTATTGGCAAGTCGACCTTACGACAATACGACTGTCCAGAAAATAGAATGCCGCAACCATCTGATGAGAAATTTATTTAATAAGTTACGCGATGTGGTAAAAGACGGCAAAACGGGATATAATATAAAATACCGTAAAACATTAGGCAGTTCTCTACCAAGGCTTAGAGCTTCAATAGATAAAGCCACAGAACACTGGAACCAACAAAAAGTGAGCAATAAAGCTAAAATTTCCAACTTGAGGCAAAATATCGAAAACGCCCCATACCACATCTTCGGCTGGCACAAAAATTGCCAAGATTATTTTTGTGACAATGTAGGAAGCGAAGAAAATAGCATGGTAAAAAATATGAAGGAAGATGGTTTGTTTTATAAAATTAAGGAGTATATGCAAACTGTTGAAGATCATGCTGATAGCATATTGTACTGTTTGAACAATAATGCCGTTGAACATTTTAATTCACAAATAAGTAAAAAGATTGGGGGAAAAAGGGTAAATTTTTGTCTACGAAGGTCCTACCAGGCAAGATGTCATGCCGCAGTAGTTTCTTACAACAACAAATCTCCAGTGGCTGCTATACACAAAGTGATGCTGAACCGCAGTCCAGGCCACTTCACGAAACTACAAGAGCGACGCAGAATTAGAAAATTAGAAAAGGAAAGAGCAAATAAACGTCCAAGAAAGAAGCTTTTTCTCCCCAACAAAGATAAAAAATCATATGGCGTATTGTGCCAAAGGCCGGACATCAGCCCGGATCGTCAAAAGGCAAAAACGGAGAAGTTCCTGAAAGAGCTTGAATTATCAGAAGACCAAAGAATAGAATTGATGAGGAAAACGTCATCCCAATCTGAGAGCATTTTATGGTTTGAAGAACGGAGGAAACGTTTAACTGCATCGAACTTTGGTACGATATGTAAAATGCTGCCCACAACAAGTTGTGCAAACACGGTCAAGGGGCTTCTATATAGCACCTTTGAGAACTCTGCAACAAAATACGGCAGGTTGCATGAGTCAAAAGCTATTGGCGAGCTTGAAATCAAAATGAACATCAAAGTTAAACAATGTGGCTTGTTCATAGATGAAAAATATTCCTTTTTGGGAGCATCTCGAGATGGAGTTATTGAAAATACCGATGGGATTATTGAAATTAAGTGCCCAATAACGAGTAAAGAAATGCACCCGATAGAATATTTACGCAAAGGCAGACATCTATTGATACCTCACAAGCAGGAAGAATCCATAATACAAATAAATAAAAAACATAACCATTTTTATCAAGTTCAAGGGCAATTACATGTGACGCAGAAAGATTTTTGTCTCTTTGCAGTATGGTCTCCAATGGGATTGATAGTCGAAAGAATAGAAAGAGACGATGATTTTTGGAAGGAAAAAATGGAGTCCCACCTAGAAAAATTCTACAAGAATTGCATTCTTCCAGAACTAATTGATCCTAGGCAACCACGGTCAATGCCCATTAGAGATCCTCAATACATTTTGGACGCGCAAATCGAAAAAGAAAAACATAAGACAAAAAAGAAATCCCCTCCCCAAGAATAAAATTTCGTATCACGTCTCAATGAATCGAGCCACTTCTTTTTTATTACATCTTTTCATCATCATCAAGAAAATAATTTATCCTTAGAAATGACTAAATATTTTCCAAGTCCCAACATAAAATGAACTGTTCCAGTTTGCCATCTCTAAAATTATCGAGTCACTTCTTTTTTATTACATCTTTGCATCAGGATCAAGAAAATAATTTCTTCTTAGAAATGACTACATATTTTCCAAGTCCCATCAGAAAATGAATGGTTTCAGTTTGCCATCTTGATAATTTTATCAAGCCACTCCTTTTTTTATTACATCTTCATTGCATCATGATCCAGAAAATAATTTCTTTAAAATAAACTAATACATCAACTACGTTGAGTAGTCAAAAAGTTTTAATTTTAGCAATTTTATTTTAACACATTATAAAATTAATTTTCAGAAGATTTTTTTTTTTGCCATAAAAAATTTCTTCTTTAGGCAATCACTCCAAAAGATAAACTTTAATCATGTAATATGATTGCAAAAACTAATATCACTTTATTCAATTTCTTTACTTCTACAAAATACTGTGCCAAATGCTATTAGTAAGCTTTAGTTTCAGAAGGAAACGTGTTATCAACTAAAACCACCCAGAATATCGAAATGCAAAGAATCCCCTAAATCCCTTATCTCTTCATCCCCTCTAGAAGGGGGGAGAGGTGTAATTACAGCCCCTGAGCCAAGCCCACTAACTGCCTACGGCCTAGGTAATTCATTGGGGGCCTCGAATTTCATTGGCGATAAAAAACCGCACTGAAAAATTGCTTTTGTGCCTAATAGGCGATAAAGTGATTTTTCTAGTTTAAAAACACAGCGACATCTGGTTTTCGAGAAAGATAGAAAAAGAGTTCGTGCCGATGAATTACTGATTCTTAAAAGTTTAAGTTTTTCAAGTTTGTTATTACTAAAGGGGGTATCACTCGAGCGTTTTCCTCCAACCCAACTCCCAACGCAACTTTCTCCCCCCAATTTCGGCCCCCACAAAGTTGTTAAAGGGTTGCCAGAGTATGAGAAGATTTCTCTTTTCCGACTGTCATAACTAAAACGATATCTCTACAGTAGGCGACAATTTATTAAAAATCGGACCTTTGGATTGATTTGAGTTTTATTTTATCGCATGCTTAGGATTTCTCTTATAATTATTAATTTTTCTTTCACCTTATTTTGTAATAAAACAAATAAACACTGAGAGATATAAGTTAAAAAGTTTTATTTTCCCAACTATAGATTGTTAAATTGCGTTGAGAGATATTTTGAAGGCTATAGAATTGTTGGATTTTTGCTTAAAATTTCAAATATTTTTTTTACAAATTTTAAATTAAAGCTGATATACAGTATAGCTTTCACATTTATAACAAAAGGGCAATTTTACCCATCTACTTTACATATTATGGCAAATGATATATAAAATTATTGAATTAACGTAAGAAAGTCCTTAAAAAGTAGCTTTTTTCTTACAATTAAAGTTGAACTAAAAGCTGTGCTAAGGATTTTTTTCTAAGATATATAAATAAATCTTGTGTGGAATTGGCCCTAAGTAACAATTTCCGTTTAAAAAAAAACCCTCAACTTTTCAACATTTTTTATCGAAAAAATAAGAAGATATGTCAAATCAAAGAGTTTTATTTCCTCTTTGTGTCAAATAGCTTATTATACTTCAGATTGAAAATCAAAATATCGTGCATGTAAAATAAATAAACAACAGTTTGGCAATTTGGCGCAATATGACCTGAAGATTTGGCTTCAACCAAAACAGAGCCGTGACGTCAGTGTAGCGACAGTCACCGATTCACCTGATTGGTTGTTGGGACCAAGTTGATCAACTCCGTCGCGAGGAAACGACAGAGTTGGAGAAAATTTCTCCAACGCCTACGTCATAGCACGTGGCAATTTCCACCAATCATGGTTCGAACAGAAGTTGGGTTGGGGAAAAATCTCTCGTGTGATATGGCCTTAAAGCTCATTAATTTGAGAAACATAGAAATCATCCGGGTTAAGTTCCATATTACTGTAACAATTCAAAACATCAAATATACTATCTTTTTGGCTAGTTAATAAATATAGGAAAATACTTGTACTTTTATCCCCCCCCCCCCCCCCCCCCCTCTGCTCTGATACAAGCTCTTAACCTAAGACACAAAATGAATTCACCCATTATCGGTTTGTTTCTGGTTCAACCATCAGAATTGTTTTGAGCTGCCCCACCTACACTTTTTAAAATGACGTTCTTGCGACAGAATTCCATCTTTTGTACTTTCGAATTATTTACAACCAATGGAAACTTTGAAAATCACTTTACTGAACTGGAAATAATTTTTTAATCTGGATGCCCACGCCTATATCCTGCAACGTTGTTATTTTTTTATTTCCTGAAAGTAGAATGAATTACAAAAGCTTTAATATATAGCTATCGCAAAGCTCCTATGGTTTAGAAAATTGCGGCACCAAGCGGTCAAATATATTAATGAAATTTTTTGTGATAAAATAAACTAATTGTAAAAAATTTAGGATTTGTAACTTTAGGCAATCTTATAAATTATCTAAAATCGCAAAAATACTATAGTTTTTTATAAAAAAAAATATTCCTGTTTATTTAAATTGATTTTTTTTTGTGAAAACCTCTTTAAAAAATCTTTCTGATGTAAAAATTTTCATTTTTGAGATTCTTATGACCGTAGTTGGTCATATCGCACCGTACGCGGAAAATAGACCTATCGCGAAAAAGACCATTCTTCAGGAGAACCGTTTAAAGTTTTAGTAAAATTTCAAATTATCACAAAATCGTTCCAAATGAACCTAGATCAAAAATATTTGGCATGGATATCCGTTTTATGAGTATCAAAAGGTATGCGTAGTCATTTTTTACTTTAAATTTGCCTTTGCTGAGATATTTTCAGATAGGTCTTTCTTTCGCGTACAAATTTGAACGATTTTGTTCGCGAAAGAAAGACCTATCTGAAAATATCTCAGCAAATTCAAATTAAAAGTAAAAAATGACTATGCATACCTTTTGATACTTATAAAACTGATATCCATGCCAAATATTTTTTTTAATCTAGGTTCATTTGGAACGATTTTGCGATAATTCGAATTTTTACCAAAACTTTAAACGGCTCTTATGAAGACCGGTCCTGAAAAGTTTGCTGCTAAATTCATTCTAAATATTAAGAAAACATACTTATGAAGAATACTCATTTACTTAATGCATTTTTATAATCTAATAATATATTGATCAACAATAAGAATATTTTTTTTTTAATTAAATTTAACAAAAAGCTTGTTTAACAAATTTAATGAAGTTTATGTACTAAGGTTTATCTCTTATCATGTAATTACGATATTATTTTAAAGTCATGTTTATTTTTATAATTTAATATATTCAATGATTGAAATCATAATAGTTTGTTTATATAAAAAAATAGGTGTTATGAAACGAATCACTTTTACAAAATCAGTACTTACAAGATATAAGAAATGATATCCACATATCCAATGATATCCATTTCTACAAAAACCTTTCAATCTAAAATTTTACTATGTATCATGTTTAAAATTAAAACAAAAATAAATTTTGAAGCATTATTAAAATTTTAAAATCATTTTAAAACTCATGGAAATAAAAAAAAGTTTTAAATTTTAAAAGTAAGTTGTAAGGATACTTCATACCTTAAGTAAACAGTTGAATTCACTGACTTTATATCGCAAACTGTCAAGTTGTAGCAATTGAGTTTAGATTTATAGTAAAATACCGACGTCGAAAACGATTTAAAACTATTTATCTTTTGCTAAAATATTAATTTGAATAAAAAAAATATCTATACATATTGACATATCATTTTGCAATCTACACTTATTACATGAATGTTTATATATATATTGTACTAAATACCACAAAACAGAGCTTTTGAATGAGTATTTCAAATAAAGAAACAATGAAAAAAATAAATAAACGACTTCAACCTTTCTATTTAAGCACTTCAAACTTAACTTCATCGCCGCCGCAGCTGCAAAACGCATAACGAAAAAACGCCAGGTGCGATAGGTCTTTCTTTCCTGTTCATTTTCATCCAAAAACGTTCGCGAAAGTAGGGCTCGGATCGCTATGCCGTTTGCACCAATAGAAAGATATCAAAATTTTGCATCCTATAGTAGTGTTATCTCAAAAAGTCAATTTTGGCCTATAGGTCTCTTTTCCGCGTACGGTGCGATATAGTTAAAAAAATCAATTTGTACCAGTTTTAGAAACTTCCGACAGAAGGAGCTAGCACAAGAACAAGTTGACTCCCTACCCCTCCCCAGTGAAGTTATACTGTGTTAGTGAAAAGTGGTCGTGTAGCAGGTATATCTTGTAAATTTTCAATTATCTATTAGGAGTCAAGCGTTTGTTCCGAGAAATAAGGGGCTTATTGTTTAACACCCTCTCATTTGGAATAGTTTTAAAATTATTTAAGACAACAAAAGTTATTTGTTTTAGGCACGTAATTAGGAAAGTATTTATTAAAGTTAACTACCAGCATTTTTCTTAAAAAATAAGATATTTGTTATTTTTAGATAACCAGCTAATAGTTAGTACACCAAATTTGAGCTACATAAGCTAGTTTTCTTGAATTATGAAAACTAGTACTTAATCTAAGAGTAGTTATATCGGAAATGAATTATTGAAACGGATAATTGAAAATACGCACAAGACCTGTATTGGACGGATGAGGACTATGGTCAAGAAAATGCAGTCGCATAATAGCGAGGAGGGTTTTACTGCTTACTAACGTTATACCCACACAAATTTATCTCCGAAATAAATATGCAACACTCGACCCTACAGAGATTATAAAATCCGACTATATCTCTAACAATGAGAACGACTCCACAACATTACCTGCTTCTAGAGCTGGTTCAAAACAACCTAACATAGCCCTTTAAGACCGGCTATCAGATGGCGCTACGCTTACGGTCTCTATAGGATGCCTCAAAAACGTCATCATTTTTTTAAAAAAATAAGAAAACATAGAACTATTATATAAAGAATAAACTTTCATTATAGTAATGGCCTCATGCTTAAGTTTGCTCTCAATTATCATTGCCGGCCATCTAGTGTTTCACGAAGATCAGATTGAATGCCGAAGAAAGTTGCGATTTCCAACGACACCGAGGATTTTAATTCACAAAGAATCATCACCCGTAATCATCATGCTTCTAGTTCAGGTAAAGAATTGAACCCACTAGACAACGAAATCGGAATTTTGAAAGTA
This sequence comes from Oedothorax gibbosus, assembly GCA_019343175.1. Taxonomy (NCBI): domain Eukaryota; kingdom Metazoa; phylum Arthropoda; class Arachnida; order Araneae; family Linyphiidae; genus Oedothorax; species Oedothorax gibbosus. The sequence continues at coordinate 78,064 of JAFNEN010000758.1, read as the reverse complement.
CAGTTCAGAAATAGTTTTTTTTTTAAAAAGTGATAGTAAAAATCGTACATATAATTTATTTCTCTCGTTTTAAAATATCTTATTTGATTGCATTTTGCTGAACGTATTTTGCCTTTATTAATACACAGTAGTTTTCTTATTTTATGTTTTTTTTTTATAATAATTTATTAAAGATGTTAGACTTTGTTAAACATTTCAAACAATTATGTTTGGTGTGGCTCTCTAATTAACTGTGCAAACACTCCGAACAAAATTTAAATTTATCTGGGCAATCTTTTTTGCAATAATTTTATGAAATAATTGTCCGTTATTAAAAGTTTTTCTCTCTCTTAATACAAAAACCTAGCGCCATCTAGTATCTGTATTTTGTCAATAAGAGCTTGTTCTCAACCAAGAGCTGTTTGCATAATCCTCTAAAGCTTGTGTTGTATATGAATAAGTGTATGTGTGACAGAAAGCTTTAATTATAATTCAAAACCAATCAATTGCATTTGGTTTAAAATTGGACTTCAAAGTGAAATAGTGGCAACAACAATATAAATGTAGAAATGCCTGATCTTTCGTCGATAGGCGGTGTTTCAATTCTATTTCACCAAGCGGGCAACTAACTTTTCAAATGAAAAATTTAGTTTCATAAGAGACGTTTTTGATCAATAAAAAGTATCGTTTGGATTCTCCCTGAATTTCTTTTTTTTTTTTTAGTGTTTCCTTGTTATAAGTTTTTATCTGTATGAATCAGCCTAGAATTGGATAGATGCTATGTGCACGTTAGAGCCGCGGTCTAACGTGCACGTGGCCACATAGACCTTAATATTGATTTTATTGACTCAGCAATTCTTTCTGCTTCACATAATTACACGACCTCTATTGATAAATCTGCATGTGAGAACCTTAAAGACATTCTCTTACGATCATATAGTGGAACGAAAATACAAACGTCCATGTACCGTTCATCACGACCCTTCTTGGTAATACCGTTATGACAGTTAAGTTTTTCCTAAACTAATATTAATATTAATGACTAGCATTGTTATGTCCAGTGCTTAACGATATGTGTTCATTGTCCTTTTTGCACTTTTTTGGTGTTCATTTTCATCATTGTTTTATATTAGACAAGCCTATCGCTTTGCCCCGGGGTATCTCCTAAGGGTTTTCTACATTATTTTTATATGGACTTTTAGTTTACTTTTGGAAATCACAAACGCTCTCCCATTTTGGGTATCTTAGATGGAGAAGTAAGGACGCTTCACGTCGATACTTGGTATTGCTAATTCGATCTCCGATTTTTAAAATTCCTCAGTTAAAATCAAATAACTATATGTAAGGAACAAAATATAAAAAGTTTATAATGATATCTCATATAGTTCCTGATAAAAATGTTCCTTAAGTTAGGAAAATTAACATGGGCGAGATAGAACCCTCCGACTCCCCTTAAAATTTAATACACTATTTAAGAGGGATTGTCAGTCCCATAGAGCTAATGCATTAGTTTTAGAATTACAACTTCCGCAGAAGTATTGCTTTGCCATGTTAGCCCTTTTTCGCCAGGTATGGGAATCAACATAACATCGAAATGAAACAGATTTGAAACGAAAATGTTATCTAGTTATTTAATTATATGTTTTTGAAGTTTTAAAATGCCAAAATATGCAGCAGATGGCGACACTATTTTGAAACTTTATCCATTAATAATTAAATAACCGGATGTTGTTACTTAATTGTTAATGACGTTGATGATCCCAACCTGGATTTAGATAACAGAAATTAATCTTTGCAAGTGTGATTTCAAAACTAATGCATTAGCTCTATTGGACTGGCAGTCCCTCTTAAAACGTTTTACAAACACAACATTACGTTATAAAAAAAGGAATGACAGTATTATAAAAGATATCAACTCCAAACGTAAACAAGAGGTGCATATCAGCGCTTTCTACGGGGGATTTAAGAGTGCCGCTTGCAAAGGGAAAATGCCTCACGTTATACGCTTCTGTAGAATTATTTCTACCGTCTTATCACGCTATTCGTCGTAAAGAATTTGACTAAAGCGTTATGGTAACTTGTTTATTAATTTATTTTCTAACTAGACAAAAATTTAATTAAATCGAAATGATAAACGTTCTTCGTTTTTATGGCTTAGTTACCTTTACGTTGTGGTTTTTTGTTAGCTTACAACATTTTCACAACTCCAATATAAACATACAGGGTGTCCCAAAAAGGACTACCTGTTTTTAAAAATTAATAAAAAAGAAATGGATAGAGATATTAACACAATTATTGCAGAAAACGAATGAGTCATGTCTGGAATTTGATATGGAACACTTTATTATGTTTATTATGTTATTATATGTTATTAAACTTTATTATATTCAATTTAACCGAAAGGTAGCGCTGCAATACCATGTGTTGGATTCCACGCAATAACTATTGCTGCTTTCCCTGAACTGAAAGCTACTGAACATTTCTGACCAAGTGTCTTTCTTTTCGGTATATACGCATGCCTAGTTCTTTCATACAGCCAACACACGGTATTGCCGCGCCATCTGTCGGTTAAGTTGAACATAAAAAGTGTAATAACGTAAAAAAACATAACTAACATAATAAAGTGTTCCATATCAAATTCCAGACATGACTCATTCGTTTTCTGCAAGAATTGTGTTAATATCTCTATCCATTTCTTTTTTTTATTAATTTTTAAAAACAGGTAGTCCTTTTTGGGACACCATGTAGTTCCTTTTTGCTTAACTTTCCTTCTTGTAGTCCGAGGACGATTATAGCGCCACCTCGCGCCAGCAGATCCGTGGGACAAAGTCTGAACTTCAAAGTGACGTTCAAAGCGTCTAGCAAAAGTTTTGGCCGGTGGAAAGTGTCCTGGCAGATTGATTATTAACTTTTAACAATATTTTCTAAAACATACTTAAAAATCAACCTTGAGAAAATGACATAAGTTAACTTATAATTTACCTACCGTTTGCAACATATACCTGAAAATTGGCCCTCAAAATTTCTCAACACAGTTTCATTGTCTCCAAATCAAATAAAAAGTAGTTATGACGGTATTCATTAATTAAGCTTACAAATACGTTGGAGGAGTTAGAGGAGCCTGGGATTGTACAAATGATTTTAATTATATTTAGGCTGCTGAATCTAAAATCTAAATGGGAAATCAGTTTTTCTTTTTCCATGCTCAAGCTCTACTTTTTTAGATCTGTGTTGTTATAAGTTTAATTATGTATTCGTATATTTTAAATGTTATTTGCCTCTTTTTACGAAGAAAAAAAAACTGAAAACTTATAGATTTTTACTTTTTCTTAATATTTTATAATTTTATGAATTAATTGAAATATTTTATGTAAAAATTAATTGCCGCTAGGCGTCACTTTTTTATTACTGTTCTGAATTAATTCATTTTTTTTAATTACTGTTGATTCTTATATTACTGAAAATCCTAAATGTGGTACAGCTCTATTCAGCGCATCATACTCACACGCACATATGCAATTAATTTTAAATAACCCCGAATTAAAACTGCTGTTGACCTGCCTTATTTTGAGGCTATATTACTATAGAATAAAAATTTCACATGTTTTTCACTTAAAATCCAGAAAAAATATTTAAAACAATATATTTATTTGACAATTAAAATTACTTTTGGCAGCAAATCAAATAGTAAATGCACAAAGTTGGTATTTCAAAAAATGTCAAATTCAAAAGAAACTGTTTTCCAAAATTTTGAATAGTGATCATAATAAAACAATTTCCATTTCCGCTTCTTGAATAACGAAAAGCTATAAGCATAAAAGAACTGATTTTTATATTTTTAAAAATGTCGAAGAATAATCATCGTAAAGCAACTTTTATTCCGGCTAAGCCTAACAAAAGTCATCAAGAGTCTCCAGAAACATCCGAATTTTCGCTAAGCTCACTGATGGAAAGCCTATTCTGGCAGAACCTTGGATGGGTCCATACGCCGCCATTTATTGGAGTTCATTCAGATGGCCCGAAACTTCACTTTCCTGGTGCGAAAAAAACACCTTCATCCTCCAGATTATATTTAGAGAAGAGTTTTCATCCGAAAATTCAGGTTGGAGATGTTTTGCTATGTTGAATATAAATTAACGTTTCACCATCAAGCTTCGGCATACATAAAGTTTTATTGGGATGAATTTTTCATAGAAACGTAACAAAATTGGTCGGTAAGCAAAACGAATTCCGTTGCCCTAAATTTAAATGTATATAAAAAAATTTATTCGCAAAATCATTATTAAAAAATCAGTATCTCTGATGCACAAGATTATGGACTAGAGGAACAGCTAGGATATAATGGCCGTTTCGATTTGGCGATGCTCGTTAAGTTGCCAAGCAACGAAAATGCTCAATTGTGGAAAACATTCTCTTTCACATTTCATTCAACTCAATAGGTATAGCAACCCTACGTTAAATTTCCTAGCTCGCCCAATGTCGCCAATGAACACCCCATTATATCCTAGCTGTTCCTCTAGTCCATAATCCTATGTATCACAGATACTGATTTTTCACTCCCACGCGGATTAAATCCATGTTTTTCCTCGAAATCGAAAGGCATTATTCCGTTGGAGGTTATGGTTAGGGTTTATATTAATTGTTCCAAAAAACTTAGCAACAACACAGAAATTCGATTGCCAATTTAGCGAAAACAGTGTAAATGTTGGTTATTGTATTTAGCGATAATATGCAGCCTGTTTGTTAAAACCGTATCCCAGGTTGTCGCTAATGGACTATAGCTTTTGTTATCGTAATATTTAGGTGGAGAATGTGGTACCCTATGGTTCCCTTCCAAAGAACATCGCTACCGATATTGAAAAAAGAAGTTTCGAAAAACAGGATCTAAAGAAGATTCTTCTGGACATGGGTCTAAGGAACAACATCATCCGACCACCGTTTTTAATTACAAGGAATACATTCGTAATTTTGAAAGACGATCCTGACGAGGGCATACCACAAGAACCATTCCTTGATCTTGACATATTCGATGATGATTATCTTTACGAAACGCATTCTCCGCAAGAATGGATGGCGCTTGGACATTCTGACGACCAAATTAGACCAGTTCCAGGAACAGCTTTTATTCCAGTGGAAAATGATGAGCGAAAATTTGAAGTTAAACAATTCGATTGGCAGAAAGTCGCTGTTTTGGACTATGACGTCGAGAGGAAGTCTTATATCGTAAGGAATGAGAAGAATTGCAAGAAGGATCCAAGTTATACACTGAAGACAGATGAAGATTGTGATTTGTGGGTGAAAAGGATTTACTTGAAGTTCGATGCCGAAGAATCCTTGAGGTTCGCCAGGAGACTACATTCCGCGGTGGCCACACGACACTTGGTAGAAGATAGTATTAGAATGAGATTGTATGTAGAAAATATGCCCATTGATGCTAGTCTTCCGACATTTTCCAAGAAAGACATTGACGAAATTATTTCTGTTGTAAGAAGATGTCGTCAATTGCAGCCTAAATTTCAATGCATCAAAAATGAGATTGAGAGAACGGTGGAAGATTTGCATATTCAGTTCAGAAAAACTGTGAACTTCCAGGCATATATAGATGTCACAGGACAAAATCCTAACCTGATTGACAATTTTGAGAATGAGCCTCTTGGTGATATTCACAAGAAGTATTCTATTCAAAACTTCAAGTATTTTTTCAAAGACGCATACGAAAAATTCAGTCAATTAACACTTAACAATCAAGTTGGAGTTATTAAAGCCCTTAATGCAGTGCAATCGGAAATTCTAGTACTGAATGATATGTCACTTTATAGTTTATCTTTTAATGATGTAGCGTCGCTTGACAGATTTAGGAAAGCACAGGGAGATAAACTTCAAATGGTGGAACGTTATGTCCATGGACCTTGGATTTCCACCATAGTTAACTCAATAAAATCGAACATCAAAACCTGCGACGAAGTTTCTTATGACACCAAACAAACTGTCCTCCATATTTACAAACTGACCAAACTCGGAAAGCTTTTAAGACTGGTTGGTTTCAAAATGCAAGACGTAATGAGATTCCTGGTTCTAGGAAATCTGGAGATGTACAGTCGAATGTTCCAAAAAGCTTGCATTAACTTGGAAGACGTAGAAGACGGGTTTACATGGAGCGAATCTTTCGTGAGCGATCGATGGGCTCCTGAAACGAAACCAATATTCGAAATTTCCCTAGAAATAAGGGGTGTTCATCTGGAGTTTGTTGTTGACTTAAGGAAGCATCGAGAAGTCGTCTTGGAATTGTTCGACGAAGGTCTTCGAGTGACGCAAGGTTTGCCGAAGCTTGAGAAATTTGTCATGAAGAATTTACTTTACAATCCGGATGACAAACTGGAAAGTGTTAAAAGTTGGGAGGAACAAGTTGTTTCTTGGAGAGAAGCCATCATTGCTGGTAAGAAATTCAAAAGTAGTTACAGGATAATCATGAAGAAACCGTCACTACTCAGACTTTTTACAGCAGTAGCTTTACTCTAATCGGTTCTTTATTACAAAAATGATAGATCTTGTATAGCTGGTTAAAAAATGAGTGGTTTAACTTTTATGCAATAACAGGAAGTTCTAAAAACTAAACTAGATACTTTCCTTTTACTTTAATTCTCACTCATTTCATTCTCATACTGAATGGAAAACAAGTAGATTTGGTACAGTAATTGTCACCTAGAACCACTTATACACTTAGACGGCTAAAAAGTATAAAAGATGATAGGCCTCTGTTAGGATCCTGTAAATCTCTGTAAAGATCCGATTGAAAGAACCGAATTTGGAATTGATGTTAAGGACAACTCCAGCATATGCCTACTTTTTCACGTTGTTTTAATTCCTTCGAATTGAAAAAAAAAGAAAGTATAGGCTAAAAATATGATGGACGCTGACTTTTGGCTTTCATCGTGAGGGCAAAATTAGGAAGGAAGGACTGCGATGCATAAAATATATGCATGAAATAAATAGTTCTGGATCACATTTGTCAAAGATAAAACTGTCTAACTTTAAATAATAAAACCATTTCTATTTCTTCAGGCATGGTCAGAGCCACCCTTATTGCCACTGCATACGTTCAGCATTACGACACGACTCTGGAGGCTTTCGCTGAAGACCCCATCAACTATGTGAAGCGGCTGGCTCGATTTAGAGCTACCTGTGAGCAGCTGAAGGTAACTCAAGTACAGCCCATTTCCGCTTGTCCGGCGCATTCGATGCTAAAAACGCACGCAACCCCACAACCATCAGGTGGCGCTGATTTGTTTCTACCAATAATCTAGTTTACAACACAAATAGTAGTATATAAATTGAAATAACTTCTCCACTTCAACGATCTTTTTAGTAGACTATAATTATTTAAGCAATTTATACTGTTATTTTCATTGTTATTTAGAATATTGGTAGAAACGAGTGGTAAATCAGCGCTATCTAGCGAGTGGATGATATATTGAGTTTGTGCGTGTGTTGAATAGCCACACTAAAACATTTCCAATGTAGAAGCCAATATTAAAATCCAAACTTCCTGTTTACCCATAGGCTATAGTGGAAAAACACCTCAGCGAAGAGCAGCGACTGGCCGAGGTTATTCCCAATTACATGGACATCGGACCTTTCCGGCTGGTACTGCAGACTGTGAGGCTAGCTGCGCAGAAGAAGCACAGACAGCTGGCTGACGCGACAATAGAACACTTCCACGACAGGTACTGGGTGCTGAACACTGAGCTACAAGATGGATAAAATGATGAGGTCGATCATCAATATCCATCTTGTAGCTCAGTGTTTCTCACCTTTCGACAACTGGCGTTTGTCCTTTCCTTATCAGAATAAAGAGTATCTTCTATCGTTAGCTTCCCGAAACAAAGAAAGGTGAAAGAAATTTAACTAAAGATTCACCTTAAAAGTAAAGTGCTTTAAATATAGGCTGGAACTTTTAAAAGAGGTAAAACGAGTGACGGATTTGTTGATTAGAACGCTTCTGGCTGTCTATCTTTAGCTTTTGCTATAGTGACTGAAGTAGATAGTATAGAGAGCGCTTCAAAAACTGTTTCCCAAAAACGATACACCCATCAGAGGTCTTTGATTATCAAGATCGTTAGTCTACTCCAGTGTTTCTCAACTTTCAACAGCTGGCGTTGGTCCTTTCCTTATAGAAATAAAGAGTAGCCTCTCTCGTTGGCCACCCGTGCATTCGTGTTTACTATGGAGCTTTCTTTAGACACTAGCGCTAATGACAGAAAACGTGTGTAACTACAAGGAAAAACACGCAAACAGAAAAGCGTTGGTAAATGGTAGCGTCATCTTTGAATGATTTGCAAAACTACTATTTTACAAATCTTATATATAAATTAAAGTCCCATTTTTTCGTTGTGACGGCATCACGCCTGAACGGCTGAACCGATTTCACTAATTCTTTTTCGTTGTGTTTGTTATTGTCAGGAGAAAGTTTTTAATGAATGAGTTATTCGAAATTCGAACCCGAGCGGGTGTAGGAGTGCAAAACGTGAGCCGATTTCTCCATATACTTTTTATTTCAATTTAAAACAAATTTCAACACGTTCAACGCGAACGAAAATTAAGTATAAGCACGTCAGAGCACGGGAGTTTAATTTGTAGGATTTTTATTTGAATATCATTATTTTATTTATTGAATTGAAATCTTTTGATTTTTTTGTTTCCGTAATTAATTTAATTGATGTTTATAAATGTAAATGGTAAGAAGTGAAGATATTGCTACAATGTATCATGGCAGTAAAGGCGATTACTATTCTAGATCTGATGAATACTTCTAAGAAATGTTAATTCCCTCTACGTAGAGCGTAAAAACTTTATGTTTATGATACTGTCAATTTGGTACAGCTATGATATGGCCAATTGAATTTTTAAAAAAAATCCACGGAAGTTTACATTTGAGGGTTGTATTCTTGTCTTAGACAAGCAAAAATCGGATCGTACTGTTCAAATTTAAAAGTCTCACCCTATAAAACGCACGTACTATATACGAGACTAGAGCATGTTAAATTTGTCGTTGTACGAAATATGACTCCACCTAGTCCGATTACAATAAAGTTGAATTGGGCAGCGCAGGTCTTGGTCTCACCCCCTTCAATTTTATAGAATATCAGGAAAATCTTATGGACTATGAAATATTAAACAAAAATCTCTAAAACCAGAGATGCGCTCGCAGACGCGCAGTTGCTCTTAAAAACCGTTGCCTTTGCCAACGCCAGTATTGACATATCAGTATTGCGTAGACCACTGTTTCTGAATTTTTTTTTTACAGCTGACAATGGTCATTTCTTTATCGGAATAAAGTGGCGTATCTCACATTGTTCAGAAAACTGATTAAACGTGTATCATGCATAGAATAGCAGTACACGTACTCTGTTTGTATACATTATAATTATTTGACTTCTTGGTCATCGCGAAGTCGTATTTTCTGATTTTTTGCAGTCCAGTCTCCTCCGGTACCCCTCTCCCTTCACCTCTATATAGTTCCAAATTTCAAGACGTTTTCAGTAGGAAGCGCTGCGGCCAGTTCTTTAAATCCGGTTCGAGACACCTGTAACAGTTTCGCTACGAACTAGAGCTAGAGTAGTGGGTCGCGACCCACCAGTTGAGAAACGCTGGCGTAGACCAATTATCTTGATAATCAGAGAAATCTGACGAGGGTATCGTTTTTGGGAAGTAGTTTTTGATGCGTTTTCCACACTATCTATTTTAGCCACTAGTTTAGTTTGAAATATCGTCGCACTAGAGCTACACGAGGGCTATTAGCGACGGGCGTCATATTTTATTTTAGCCACTGGAGTGGAAGCTATAGATAGACAGCTTTACCTTTTCCTAGACTTCGACAAGACATGGAAAGCACGCGAGATCAGTTCCTAGTACTATTGGACCGCATCGCACATAGAACGGGCAATATAGAGGATCTCCTGGACAAGAAAGCCTGGTGCCGAGGCGTACCTAAGAAGATCGAAAATCTGGCGGAAGACGTCAATGAAATCAGGACGTCTTTTAAGACGCTTACGGACGTCTTTACCAGCTGCATGGTCGACGAAGACTTTAGCCTATACTGGAAAATCCAGGTATGTGCTTCACAAAATGTTTGCTGAAATCGAAATAGAAGTGACGAGTGTCAACGAAAAGCGTCCTTACTCCTTCATCGAAGGAGTCTCGAACAGGGGTTGACTTAGACTTAGATGCAAAGGATACTTGGAATGGATACTTGGACCAGTCTCACATTAAGATGGTTAGGTGGGTATCGCAAGGCTCTTCTCAGGCATGTTCTAAAAAAAATAATGTTTGCTGTATATGTAATACATTTTTACATATTCATGATATTTTGTTTGAAGCAATTTTTAGTTAATTGGTTTTAAACACTTTATTCAATTTGGAAAATAATTTAAATTTGAACTGAATAATTTTTTTATTGCATGAAGAACCAGACAAAGGAGTCCATCACTATGCAATTTTGCATTGGATCAATGATTTCCAAGTGACGCCTTTCAAAGGACATGATTATTGAAACCATTTAGTATCTCTTATGAAACTAATATTATCATTATTATTGTTTAGGAATTTCCTCAAATAACAGCCAAAAGACTAGCAGAACGCACCGAAAGCTTTGACCAAGAACGAGAAGCCCACAAAGAGAATCTCTCCACTGACGTTCGCCAGCTCGAAGTAGACCTCGACAATCTCTCCCACCAGGTGTCGCTTTTACATACACATCGGAACATTTCCAAGACTTCTGCTACAGCAACACATGTCCGCCAACTACGCAAGGAACTCACTGCATGTGAGGATAAAGCCAAGCTGTACAACAAACGCCAAAGACTTTTCGGTCATCCGCAAACCGATTATCCGAACATAGAAAAAATGGACAAGGAAATTGTTCCATTTGAGCACTTTTGGCTGAACGCGGCGGAGTTTTTTAAGTACAGAGAACGACTGGTTGCCGGCGAATTGGTCATGGAACCGTTGGAATTGAAGGGGAAAATCGTCGAATTTAAGAACAATTTAGAGAAGAGTTTGGAATACTTTGTTCTGGAATCGGCCAAAGAAATCCGCGAGGCTGTGGTTTCTGTGATTGTTGAAGTGGACGAGTTTTTGAACAGCAAGTGGGTTTTGCCCGAACGCAAATAACTGCCTCTCTGATACATCATGTAATATCCAAATACTTTAAGACAATGCCCCATTTAGAATAAACCCAAGAAGCATGGGATTAACTAGACATTTTTAGGAACCTATTTTTTTTACTTTTTAATATCTAGATATTTTTATTGTTATTTCCTGACACTATAGATATTGTCCTTAAGTATTTTTATTAAACTATTTGTTATTCTTGATTAGTTTTGTTTTTAGTAACTGTTTATTTATAGTAAACGTTTTCAATAGCACAGTTAGTACAAACAATTAAATTATATCCGAGTTTATTATTAAGGTCAAAGTCCCTAAATGTGACGAACCCAGGTGGAGGTATTGCTGTTTTTATCGACCTTAAAGTGTCTCAAAAAAGTTTTACTAAATTATAAAATAATTACAACAGATGGATTTCATCAACGGAACCTTTACGACTTTATAAAAAAATCAACTTCTAAAATAATTAGAACTTATAAGATTTGTCATGTATTTTTACTCTTTATTACTAAATATGAAATATATAAGGTAATGAAGGTATTGCGATGGGGGCGAAAATACGAATATCTGTGCGCAATAGCCCTTCTTCTATCTCACATTCTTTACGATATTTGGCTGCTTTTCAATAGCTCTTTAAGACCCTTTCAGATGGCGAAGATTTTATTTTATGAGACTAAATGTTGAGAGTTATATCTAAAAAGTTACCTTAAACAGCATCGATGCTAGCAACTCTTTAAGAACAACGCCATTGTTTATACAGGGTGTCCCAAAATGGACTACCTGTTTATAAAAATTAATAAAAAAGTAATAGATATAGATATTAACACAATTCTTGCAGAAAACGAATGAGTCATGTCTGGAATTTGATATGGAACACTTTATTATGTTAGTTAAGTTTATTACGTTATTACACTTTATTATGTTCAATTTAACCGACAGATGGCGCGGCAATACCGTGTGTTGGCTGTATGAAAGAACTAGGCATGCGTACATACCGAAAAGACACGTGGTCAGAAATTTTCAGTAGCTTTCAGTTCAGGGAAAGCAGCAATAGTTATTGCGTGAAATCGAACACATGGTATTGCAGCGCTATCTGTCGGTTAAATTGAACATAATAAAGTTTAATAACATATAATAACGTAATAAACATAATAAAGTGTTCCCCATATCAAATTCCAGACCCGACTAATTCGTTTTCTGCAAGAATTGTGTTAATATCTCTATCCATTTCTGTTTTAATAATTTTTAAAAACAGGTAGTCCATTTTGGGACACCCTGTACAATTAAACGACTTATACAAGCCACCTACGTCGGTATCAATATTTTTGAAGAGCTTGAAAATTCTCTTTTATACCCGCACAATTGTATAGCTCAGGACGAAAAAGGGATAGTTGGTGTCGGTGTCAGTGTTGGCGCTCTACTGAGGTAAAAACTGAATGGCATTGAGTATCACTCAATTATGGTCTTTGAAATTGTGTTTATTAATTTTTAACATATTTACGAACATTTTTCTCCAGCGAGTAGGCCAGGACAAATATTGGCTTCATTTCTAGTTTAGCTAAGACGCAGTTGAGCGATTACGATTTTACGGGTTACGGGTAGGCACTAAACGGGAAGAAGCTTAGAGAACCGGTTACCAGTCTCTCGACGTTGGAGGTACTCTTAGAAACTTGAACAAAGTACTAGTTCGTTCTTTTATTTAGGCTCTCTAGTGGAATAATTTTATCTGAATAATCAAAAAAATGCTAAATATAAAATATGCCCATTTTTCACTGTGTATTTATTGGGAGTGAAACAGAAACAACCAATGAAATCGTGGAATCGCAAGGATGAAAACTGGATAGTTACGTCATCTGAAGCAAGCCAATTGTAGAATTAAACAGCCAAAATTCAAATTAAAATGTTTATTTACAAAAAAAAAAAAACAATTATATAGTAAAACAAATATAAGATTTGTATTTTTCGTACTAGTTCGTTCTTTTATTTAGGCTCTCTAGTGGAATAATTTTATCTGAATAATTAAAAAAAAATGCTAAATATAAAATATGCCCATTTTTCACTGTGTATTTATTGGGAGTGAAACAGAAACAACCAATGAAATCGTGGAATCGCAAGGATGAAAACTGGATAGTTATGTCATCTGAAGCAAGCCAATTGTAGAATTAAACAGCCAAAATTCAAATTAAAATGTTTATTTACAAAAAAAGTAAAGAAAGTAACAAATATATAGTAAAACAAATATAAGATTTGTATTTTTTTTCTCTAAATAACTAACAAAAGCACCAAATTAAATAATAAAGCATTTCATTTTAGGCAAGAACATACAAAAGCACTAAGTCTCAAACAAAGCATTTTTAAATCACAATATAAAGTTGTAAAGTGGTGAAAACATTTTTGTATGGAAGTAAAACATAAATAACATTAAAATTTCTAAACAAAGCTCCTTTGAGCACTTAATAAAAACTAAAAATATAAATTCTTTAAAAATTAACTTTTGTGAACCAAAAGAAAATGTAATTGATAGGTTTAGTTGATTAAAATAAATATATTTCAATTTTTAAACAAAACTCAAAGGAAAGGTTGGATGTTATACATATTATGTATAATTTTTATAATAAAAGCATTAATTTAGTAAATGTTACAATTAGACTAAAATAATAAATGCTCAAAACCACAAAAAAAATTCTGTTAGAAATTCACAAAAAACATTTTTTTTAAGATTTCAACTTTAAAAAAAATGAACACTCCAAGTTCTTAAACACAAAACCTTAAGAAAAATTTCTTACCAAACTAAAAAGTCACAATGGATAAGTAATAAAACGTTAAAAAACTCACTTATGAAGTGCAAGTCTAGAATTCCAAATTTTAAATCTAGGTAAATATATTTGTATTAAAACATGAAAAAATCTTATGGCTAAAATTGGTTTTGACATAATGCATTTATTTTAGGTAATAAAATATTGAGTTGAATATTATAAGTTAACTTCTTTAAAGAACCCACATGTAAAATAGATGTTTCACAAATATTTTTTTATGCTGTCGAAATAGGTTAATTTTTGGTGTGAAAAATTATTCATACATTGCTTATTATAGATTGCTAAAGCACCCCTGGTTTAAGGTTGCGAAAACTAAAAATTAATATTTTCATTATTTATATTGCTTATTTTGATCTTATTATAATTTCTGAACTTGTGAATCTCAAACTTGGGCTTTAAAAAGATACATTCATTAAAATATAACACCTAAAGTCATCTTCAGTATAATACTTAGATTTAAAATTTATAGTGAAATATTTAATAAGATGCAATAGCTATCCAGGAGTTAGTGGAAGAAAACTTGAATTTTTTACTATATAAATGCAAAAATGTATAAAATATTTGCCTGAATTTAAAACCTGATAATACATTGAAATATACATAGTTTCAATGAGAAAATATTATTTATAAATATTGCAATTGTATTATTTTTACAATAAGTCTTGACAGCTAGATTTAATCTACATTTGTAACAAAATGCAGTTTAATTTGATACATTACAAATATTGTACTAAAAGGTTTTATTATCATCGCAGCATAGCACACAGATTAAACACATTAAGCTAGGACTACAACTTACTGATATTTACACTTAAATGTGCATATCTTTAGTGTAACCAATTTTTTTTTTAATTTTAAACTAGGTAACTAATAATAGCACATAGTTTTAAAGGTTTGTTAACCATTAATTTTCAGTAAAAAAAAGCACACTATTTTTTTTAACTGTTCAAAAATAAATTATCCATGATTAAAACACCACAGGACACATTAATAGAGCTATTTTTAACAGGTTATTAAAACCTCTTGCAAATTTCTGACTATCTCAGTTTCTGCAAAATTAAGCAGCAAATCTGAATTTTTAAACATCAAACCTATTGCCGTTTTCATAAAAAATCTGGCAACACGTACAAGTCTTGCATACAAAAAGCTCAAAGACACCAAAAATAAAAGCACTGGCAAATGCAACGGGTAAAAAGCACCAACTAAAGACTAAGAGTTATTTTTAAAAAATGGTTACGTGTGAGTCAAATTTAAAACACACTGTTTTAAAAAGATAATCAATTCAATCAATCAAAGATAATTTTGATAATCAATTCGGCCTTACAAATCTGCTTTTTCAAATGTTTGATTTGTCCCCTGCATGAAAAAATCATACATTTGCAGCAGAATGTTAAGGGATAAATTTTCGAAACTTGGAAGAATATACAGGGAAGATTTTAAGATCTAATTATTAGATTTAATTTTTGAAAAGTATAGATGGAAACAGTTTAAAATTTCTATTAAAAACTAATGTGTTCAATGAAATAATGCTAACAAATTAACAGAAAAATTATATTTTTTGTATCTGCTAACCTGAGACTTTCCCTATCTACAGAGTACTTTGCATTCTTATCTGTCTACAATACTCTTATTCAACATTGTATCTCTTTACATAAAACAGAATTGATTATCAAAACTAACATTTTGCAGAAGTCTGCTTTCAAAACTGTATGACTCGTGTCAGGAACTAAAGATATTGAGCATTAAAAAGTTAATGTCTATCAATCCTAATTTTTGGTTATTCAAATAAGTTGCCATTGGCGAATATATTTAAAGGGTCCACACTTTGCTTCACAGCTTTTAGCATGTTCACGCCAACATCCGAAACCGTTTCGGGAAGCCAACGCTTCCGAAGTTTTCCAACTAGAAAATAAAAGAAATATTCAAAATAAAATAAAATAGTCTAAGGTATTAGAATATAAAAAATAAAGGATTTTTTTAATGTATTAATATAAATCAAATATCAAATGTAAATAACTTTTTTAATAAGCATGTTATTGTGTATGTTGAATTTAAAATTTGTGGAATAGAATAATAAGGATATAAACCGCTCAAAACAATTAGGGGAGCACTTTGTGTACTTTTGTTAACCCTTTCAGTTCCAAATTTTTACTTTTAATTCTAAAAATCTAAAATTTCTGAAATAGATTCATTATGCATCCAGAATGAAATGGTAAAAAACAGATGGAAAATTCTAATTTTTTAACTAAAATTTCAGGGGGAAAAATTGGAGTTATAACTTTTGAATAAATTATAACATTAATTTTTTGAAAACTTTATTTGTTAAAAAAAAAGTTACATCAATTTTTAAACATCTAAGAATGCTAGGGTGAAGAATATTTAGGGCCAATATATTTCATAATTTTTTTACCATGTTTTTCATATTTTCATTTAATTCAAACAAATATTTAATTCTTCAAAACACATGATTGTTCCATCTAATAATAAATAAGTGCGAGCTCAACTTTGTGAGAAAAAAATCGCAAGCTGATGATTCCAAATGGAATCATTGGGGGTGTAAGGGTTTAAACCATGCGCTCCCCTAATTGTTTTGAGCAGTGTAGTAACATTTATCACTTGATTTCATGCAATATAACTCGTAGATAAGCGAGTTTAGTTAGTTAGCGAGTTAGTTACTTAAAGTAATTAAATAAAAAATATTAATAGTTTAACCCACTAGTACATGATTTATTATTTTTACTCCATAAATATATATACTGATCTTTCACAGGAATTTTTTTTTAAATATCTCTTTGTCCTGTAACTTAATTGTATAAGTTTTTAAAATATTGGCATTGCCATAGACTTAGTGTTAAGGATGATGCTTTAAATTTGGTGCCATTTTATCTTTTTAATTCTAGGCATAAAAAAATTCTTTAAACAGTCCACTTTTCATCCTAAAATATCGATGTATCCTCCAATAGATGAAAAATTGCTAAAGTTTCTGAACATCAACAATATTTTAAAGTCATTAAAGTAGATTAAAGTGTATTTACCAAATGGAAACAGTATGTACTAGAGAATTATATAGTTGAAGTTGTAAAAAGTACATTACCTCCATGGTGGTGGGATATGCTACCTCCACTGGCAATAATTTCATCCCTAGCAGCAGCCTATTGAAAAACCGCCAAATGTCAAAGTTTATTTCAAAAGTATTTCTTAAAATTAATAGTCACACTATAAAATATAAATATTTTAACAAATTTATATATTTTTTAAACCAATGTTTGCCAAATGGGTATGTTTCTCATAGGTGCAAACAAGGTTTGCTACACAGATGATAATGAATATATTGCAGAAACAAACATTACAAAGAAATTAAGTCATATTGCTAATTGAAAAAATAATTTACGTCAATGTTGCAGGGGGGACATACACCATATAATAAACCTTTTTTATATGAATGAAACATACATCTCCTGATGTAAAATGCAAAGGTATTTATAGGTTGGGGCAAATGCCCAGGAAAATGCACTAACATTTGGTATACCAAATAATTGATTCAGACCAAACCCAAAATAAAATAAGTAAAAAAATAATGGCCCCAATATCAGGTAGTAGTTGTTACAAGAAGCAGTGACATAACAAATAAATTTCAGTAACATAACTTCTTTTAACTTTATATTCAAAGCTAAGCTTGATCTAGGAAAATTCAGACTACAGGCACAACAAATTTAGGGGGACCTGTTTCAGATAAAGTTGTGTATAATTGCCCGTAATGATGGTGCTAGTTGGACGATGATTCATATTTTTTTTATAACACTTTATCGGTTTCGTGTGATAGGTTTGATCATTATAAACTTCAATCAAATCAATAACATTAAGTCCATGTCTGAGTCGAAGCCAAGCTAAACACACAGTGGGATTTTAGAACATTTAAAAAGCAAATGAAATTTCAAGAGTTTTTCAGTTTACAGAATTTATAAAGAAACTGAAATTTAAGAGCCCTGGCCCAGGCCTCATGGTGGATCAGGCTATTTATATCTACAGCTTATTAGTTACTAGATTTCACTTTAAATTGAAAAAAAAATTACAAATAAATTATGGCAATTAAAATTTGTTAATACTTTAACATTTATTAAATTAAAATTAAATTGGTGTCAAACTAAAACTAAAATAACATCTATGAACAAATTGATCATTTTATAAATGTTTGGCCAACATATCTGCCCCAATTTATTACCATTTCAATGTGCCTTCATTCAACATACCTCTATGCTTTCATAAGTATGCGCATGATCAGCCTTCATTTGAGTGCTAAACCTCAACTCGGCGCATGAGCACTCAGTCAAAACTTTAAGCATGTTTATCCCAAAATTACATTTTTAAAATTGGCGGGCAAGATAACTCAAAAAGTTCTCAACGGATTCCTATGAAATTTGGTACATGTCTTCTATATAGTATTCTTTTCTTGTTGAAAATCAAAATTGCCAAAAAAAAAATTTTTTAAGTTACTGTACCGAAAAACCATTGGAAAAAAAAGGTAAAAATCATACTTCTTTTATGCTGAGGAGTGCCAATTAACCATTTTTCGACTTTTTGTATTGGTTTAACTAGAAAGATAAATGGTTTATGATCACATTGAAATCAAAATTTTTGATTTTTACGATCACGGTAGGAGAAGATAAAAATTCCACCGATTGATGCCTTTTGCCGCACGGGTTCTCAGGAGATTAGTTTTTACGGAGCCATGAAAAATCAAAACAAAAACATCTTATTATACTATTTTAATATATAATAAATAAACATAATGAATTTCGAAACGATTCATGTATTCCTTTTTTAAATAAGCCTCTGTAACACGGTCAACATTCAGGCGGTTCCATGCATCGTAACTTACCTCTATACTCTCATAAGTATGCACTGGATCAGCCACTCCCTGGTATCCAAATGCAAAGTAGAAGTACACACAGGCACCAACATCATAGGACTGCGTAACGCGGCAAGAGGCAAAGGCAGGAGACTGAATGCCATGGCTTCGGACTTCTCGTTGGATTCGGTCCTTGACGTTGCGGCATAGGTCTATCACTCTGGAAATGGGTTACAAGAGATGTGGTTGTTTGTTTAGATTATCGTTGCACTAGAGCTACAGGAGGGCTATACAAGATGGGGTTGAATTAGTTAAGGGGGAATAGGAGCAGGTCTCCAAACTGAAGTATTTTTTTCGGTGTTAATCCAATGCAAAATAATAATTTTCGAAGCCACATTGCTCTGGCTGCATTGAAATGATAAATGTAGCCGACTTACACTTCCCTATAATACCACTTTAGGAAATTGGTTCGAATATTTTGATGTAAAATTATTTATTGAAAATCACAAAAATATTCAAACTAATCACAAAACAAGTAGGTTTGTAACAGAATCTGTCACTTAACCCGCTTCCACACATTTGTGTTTAACAGGAATAAACGCGCCAAACACAACATTAATTCTATATTAAACATTTACACGCCAAATTTGGCTAGTTTCATTTATTTTATTTCGAAAATTCAATAATTATTACTTATCGTTTGCAAAAATTAATTTATATTTCAAAGAATAAATATGTAATATTCCTCGCACATTCCTGCACATTTTTATGCCAAGTTAGAATTTTCTATGCATCTTTCTTCATACATATATAATGAACCATCAAAAGAACTCTATTGTGATATTACAACAATCCAAACTGAATTATATCACATAAATATATTTTTTTTTTTTCAAATAAAGTTTCTCGTACGTTTAACGAAATGGCAACAGTGAAAATATTGAATAAAAATGAATTTGCATGTTATTTCAATGTAGATTAAATTTTTAGTTATTTAAATTTTTTAATGAAATTTGGAATGTAGCCTAATCTGATTTTTGCTTCAAAATGACGTATCCCACTTGTCTGTGGGACTTGTGGTTCTTTCTGTGAAAGTGGGTGAAGGAAGGACAGACGGACTGAACGATTATAAAACCTTCCACTTTTTACGTTATAAACGTAGTGTGGAAGCTAAAAAGGGTGTTATAGGAACATTTACATCAGCTTTATTTATCATATAAAAAAATTCTATAAAGGTAGAGTTTGTTACTTAGATGAATAAGCTTATACTTAAAGATCACTTTGGAAGGAAAATGTGGTTAGCTTAGTTCAACTATTAGCAATATATTGTCTTATTTATTTTTTTTTAAATCCAAAAACCCTCTTAAGATAGAGTTAAAGTGTATGTTGAGGAACAAGATATGTAATTTGAAGAATACAGGGGAAAAACAATTTCATTGACTGGGAATCTGTCCATATTGAGGTCTGCTTGGCGAGTAGTGGCGATCGGAAAGTGGTTTCTCCCTTAGTTTTTCTTCACCAGTTCAAGCGTCAGACTAGTGTCAGGCATGAATCTTGATCTTAGAGATAGTAAAATCATGAGCTGCGTGATAAGAACAACAGCAAAACTGGTTTCTTCACACCAGTTTAGGCATAGCCCCCTACATATAATGCCATCCAAGCTGGATCAAAATTGGAAGTCATGAGAAAGCTGTCAATAGATGGCGCCATCACGCAACAACGTGCATGTGTTGTTGTTTGTTTACATCCAGTTCGCTGTGATAAGAAATTTTTTTAACAAGTTCGAAATTTATAATTTTTTTGTAAACTTTTTTAAATGCTACAAATAATGGCTAGTTTTTTTTAATCATACCATCCTATAAATCAAAGAAAGAACACAGTGTTTCTATATAGGAATGCCTATGAAATGGAATATATTAGGTAAAGAATTTTTACAATTAGTATTATTTTTGGTGAAAAAATTTATCATCTATTCTAAATATTTTTACTCTTAAAACTTTTTATAATGAATTAATTATTATTTGTTTTTCCCTTCCTAATATATAGTTTAAACACACATTTGCTTTTGTTCTTCTTTAAATGCACTTTATAGTTGAGTTACAAATTTAAATGATCTATCTCATTTTAAAATTTTGTTGTTGTTCGAAGTTATGATTATTATTCAGGGACTGTTATTCTTAACAGAAGCATTTTTAATAAGTGTTATAGTATTTGTTAATTTTTCTTTAAGAAGCCAAAACTATTTTTTTAATAATGTAACTTCTGAACAAGATTCTCATTACTTGTGTTTTAGTCTCCAGTAGAATATTCTTATACGGGGATTTTAAATGTATACTTCTATAGCGTTTTTTTTTAAACAGTTAAAAAAACAAAGAAACTCGTTACATGATTATGTTTTTAAAAAAATATGTGCTTGCTGTTTTTAGCTTTTTAATCTAAAATTTCTAAAAATTGTGATTTTTGGCAGATATATTCTGTAACAGTTTTTACACTATTCAAACATTATGAAGACTGAAGAGGGATTTTTAAAAATTTAAAATGGTATTTTATGAATTTATCTGGAAAATAATATTGCTTGGAAGCAGAAACTAAATAAAAAAAATAACTCATCCGCTGGATCCGTCATTCACCGCGAATTGCGAATACATTCCTACTAAAATATGCGAACGACTACCAAGAGATGGCACGACCAGAGTACTTTTTGAGGACAGCCTGTGAATCCATGTTATTTCTCGAGTTTAGATGGCATTTTATGTAGGAGGCTATGGTTTAGGCGATGACTCGCTATATTCGCCAAGCAGACTAGATGCAGACAGACTACTATGCAATGAAGGGGTTCTTCCCCTGTACTCATTTGTCTTTTACATTTAATTGAATGGCACAAGAGGTATATGAATACAAAAACAGACACATGCTATCAAACCAGTTTGCTCACCTGTCCCAAGGAACAGAAGTTTCAAAAGATTCAGACACAACACCATAATCTAGCCCCAAATCCTGCAGATGAAACGAAAAAAGATCTTATAGGAAACTGTTTTCCAATAAAAAAGATACCTATTTCAGAAGAGGCTGTCACACAAAAATTACTACAAAATAAAGTTTCATTCTACAATATAATTTGTTTGTTTTGATATTTTAAAACTTTTAATTACTGCTGAGTTTAAATAATTATCATATCAACTAATTGAATTTATGAAAGAAATTCAGTTCAAGCAGACAGTTTGATAGGTTAATGTCTTACGCCCGTATTCACCGCAACGCGAGTGATTGGCGTTAACTCATGAGTTGATATACCCGCGCATTACCGCGTTCACCCTCGTTAACGAAATCGCTATTCACCGCGTATTTTGAACACCGAGTGTAAGGATTCGGAGTTAGCGAACGTTACTTGCTCAGGGCGGCATATGATTGGTTGAAAATAACTCACTCTTTCTTTACCCACAATCCTTCGCTTTTCTGTTTTGATTTTTCTCTCCGTGCAAACTCGTGGTAATTTCTGTGTTAGTTATTTAATATTATTATTTATTCGTTATTATTTACAATTTTTATTTATTATTTATAATCTTTATTTTACATTCGTTTGTGTTGTTATTGCATTTTTAAAGTATTTATTTCTAATTACTGAGATGGAACCAGAAAACGTAAAAAAAACGTGTTTTTTACACAAACTACGAGAAAGAACTTATTCTTAATTTAATCAAACCACAAATTAAAATAATTGAATGCAAAGAAACGAACAAAGCAAGTAATGTAAAAAAACTAGAAGCGTGGCAAGAGATTGCTGGTTCCATTTAACGACAATATACAAAAATACCCAGAAAATTACAAATGTGCGGCTTGCAAAGTGTATTCAGAAAATAAATAAATCAGGAAAACGAATGCGAAAAAGGAATGGCGATAATCACAA
Organism: Oedothorax gibbosus; assembly: GCA_019343175.1. NCBI lineage: Eukaryota > Metazoa > Arthropoda > Arachnida > Araneae > Linyphiidae > Oedothorax > Oedothorax gibbosus. The sequence continues at coordinate 55,350 of JAFNEN010000758.1, read as the reverse complement.
CACACAGAAATTCGATTGTGCGCATGTGTAACTCGGAAAGTTCCACGTTAACGCTCCCAATTCGGCGAGTTACCTTTTTAACCTATGGTTGAGATAAATCGGGAGGTAATTTGAGCGGTGAATACGATTTTCCCCAAACGAAGTGTTAGAACCGGTTTTCGCGAGATAACTCAGAGTGGAAAAAAGCGGTGAATACGGGCGTTAAAGGGGAATGGGGTAGGTAGCCAGGTCTTCAAACCTCTTCATTCTATGTACTAAAGTCATCATTCTATGTTCATGCAATGTAAAAAAAAAAACTTAGAAGCCAAATAATTCTATCTGTACTGAATATTTTTATTTTCTATCTGTAGAAGTTTTTTTTATATGATAAATGAAGCTGGCTCAACTGTCATGATAATACCACTTTTTGAATTTTTTAAAATTTTCAGTACAAAATTTTAGAACAAAATACATTATTTTACAACAAAACATTTGAACCGATTTCAAAAAGTGGTATTGCAGGGTTTAAGTCAGCTTCATTTATCAAATAAAAAAATGTCAACAAAAATATTCAATATAGTCGGAGTAATTGGGCTTAGAATATTAATTTTTACATTGGATTGACACAGAGGGAAGACTTCGGTTTAGAGACCCGGCTACTACTCCCATTTCCACCTTAATGGGGTTGTTTCACATAGTGGATGGCAACAGCTCCAATGTTTGTTTTAATTTGTTGACTGGAATCACTTTTGTTTTGGATACTGGAAAATGAGTTTTCTAAGAATATGTTGCTTATTATTTTTATTTAAATGCTAACTTCTTGCTGTGTTGTTGGTTGTTTAAAACATTTGTTAAAGGAAGATTGCATAGAAAGAAAAGTTTCTTTTTTTCTATATTGGTCATTTTGAGATAGAAACCGAAGCAACCAATGAAATTGCAGTACACAGAAAAATGAAAATAAGAACATTACATCATAAGAAACATTCCCATTAGAATTAGATGCTTTTTAAGTCAAATTTGCTTTTGTGATCTGCACAATATACAAGAGGAAGCGGTTGTATGCGACAATTACACTTGAAAATTTATTCTTAATATGTTGGTTGAAGTACTTTATAAGCTTTTAGTTTATTACAACACATTTTTAAAAACAGTTATATTGCACAATAAAACAAGTAGGTTTGTAACAGAATCAGTCACTTAGCCCGCTTCCACGCAACATTTGTGTTCAACAGGAAAAAAGGCGCTATACACAGTATTAATTCTATATTAAGCATTTACATGCTAAATTTGGATAGTTTCATTTTTTTTTTGAAAATTCAATAATTATCATTTGTTAAATTGATTTATATTTCAAAGAATAAATATTAATATTCCTCGCTTCTAAATAGATGCAAAACATTTCATATCAAAATACAATCAAAGAATATCTTAAATATATTTGACATCATTTCAAACTCATTTATGCCTCAAAAATGCTGTGAATAGCAATGGTGATTTAATTCTAATAAAAATGGCTTCTCATGCTTTTTAAATGAGCATTAAATTTTGTCAGGTTTTTTTTAATGAAGTACTTGAATTGAAGTACTTCGGAATTGAATTTTTCTGAGATTTTCAGTCTTCTATTTTCGATGCGCTGAATTTTTTGATGTATCACACTTGCCTGCAGCATTTGATGTTTGGGCTATGAAAGCTGGTTGCGGACGGACAGGACGATTACAATATCTAACACTTTTTACGTCATAAACATAATGTGAAAGCTAAAATAAACTGTAATCATATCAATCATACCCTTATGTATGCAATGACATATGTTAGCATGTATCCTCTTTTGCCATTGTCCTCACCAGCTGGAAGGCCACTAAAGAAAAAGACGGGGGAAAAAAAACTTTTACATTTTTTATTTTCACAATAATTATTTTATAAGGATTACATTAAATAGGATAGTTATATTAGAGAAAAATCTTTTTTTCTCAATTTGAATGCTATTAAGAATTTCAGTTTAGAAAAATTTGTTAAAATTGAGTCGATATCCAAGCAGGGTGTCTGCTAAAAAAATTCAAAGTATCACTCTTAAAGGTTGGTTCATGTCACTCTAAGTGGATGTCCTTTAATCACCTGATGCGATTTTGACGATTTTTTTTTTTTTGACAAGCTATATAACAAAAGAGGGGGATGCAAAATACGAAAAATATTTCAAGGTTTTCACCCAAAAATGAAAATTTCCCTGAATTTTCAAATTAATCGAGATGAGTAGACGCCTTAGGTTCAGAAAAATTACCTAAAGCAAATTGTATTTATGTAGTAATGAAAACTTTAATTTACAGATTTTTCTTCAAAACATATTAAACATAATTTTTTTAGAAAAAGAATTAAACTCCTTAAAAATATTAAAATGATTACCCGTATCTAGCAGCAATGGCATATATTCTCCTTTCCAGGTTTTCAACATCCTGTAAATTAGTGACAAAAAAAGTTACAATTCAGAAAATTTTATAATATAGATATTAAAAACAATAATTTTGAAATACTTACGGACTTAGTTCCTTCGAAAAGAAGGGTAACAACACACATTTTGTGAACATCATACCCTTTAATCTGGGTAACATAGATCTTCTTCAGCTGATCTGCCAAAGCCGATATCACAGAAGTAGATTCTGGTTTTAATGCATGACCTAAAAAATATTAAGGTAAACTCAAATTTATCTGCATTTCACAAGACATTCCCACTAAGGTGCCCGAGTGCTTCGGAGCATAACATCCCTTTTAACCGTAAAAACTTGCTCTTGGACAAATTTAAAGGATTTTGGTGCCAAATTTTAAGCCATCAATATAAAACTAAAGGGGAAATGAGCCTGCAGGTCTACAAAGCAAAGTACCTCAGTGTTAATCCAATGGAGAAAAGAATATTTTCTAAGCCACATTTCTCAGGCTTATTGAATAATTTTACAAACGGTTTTTCTAAATGATAAATGTAGATAGCTTACAGGTTTCTATTATCCCACTTTTTGAAATTGCTCCAATTATTTTGTGTAAAATTATTTATTCAAAATATTTAAAAAAAAACCAATTAAAAAAGTGGGATTGTCAGGACCTGTAAGTCAGCTATATTTATCACATGAAAAACCTGTTTGTAAAAATATATTTAATACAGCCAGAGAAATGTGGCTTAGAAAATACCTTTTCCCCCTTGGAATAACACTGAGGTTTGGGGACTCACAGTCGATCGGGCTCATTCCCCTTTAAGTGCCAAGTGCAGTGGTTCAATATAAATAATTGGGGTTTCAGGCGACGAAATTTCTTCAATCTTTCATTCTTCAGATCGTGCTTTGATTGGTCAACTGTTCTCATGTGGCATGAATTCCCCAATCGAGGATCGAGAAATATATTTTCATTAAAATTTTTGTTGCTCCCTCATAACCATAGATATCATAGTTAAAGTATTAGATTGGTTGATCACGTGACCTCCAATGCTAACGACGGGACGTGCATGGAGACCAGAATAAGAGGGCAAATGGGCCAGTGTTGCCACCACATTAAGGAGAAAAATACTACGAAAAAATACCGTTTAATTCTAAAATTACAAAATACCATAAAAATACTAGCTGCATTTTGGAATCTTTTTAGCGACTTTAAAAAAACGTGGAAAGCTTTTTTAGTATCTTTATGGTATTTTTTTGTAATTTTAGGATTAAACTGTATTTTTCTCCTTAATGTGGTGGCAACACTGGCCCATTTGCCCTCTTATTCTGGTCTTCATGCACGTCCCGTCGTTAGCATTGGAGTTGAGCACATGATCTGCCAATCTAACTTTAATTATGATATCTATGCTCATAACGCACCCAAATCTAACAGTTATCATGGTTAACTGTAACCAAACTAGCATCTATGAATTCTCGGGGAATACTTGTTGTAGAACTGAGACACACATTGATACATACAATATCTACTAGCGATATTTAAGAGCGGCTGAGCATGTGATGTTTTGAGTATGAATAAAAAGTTGAAATAGCCATGACAAATACCATCTTTTAATCACCTTAATTTACTCCTGGCCATGCTTACATCACAAAATAACCATATTGTATGTGCCTAAACAAAATTAAAAAAGTGAATTTTTAACAAAATTTTAAAAGCCTTTGCTGATCTTTGGTTTTTTTTTTAATTAATAGAAAGAACAACTCACCAAATGTAAATTGCAAGTTATCCATCAATCTCATAGAGGCAGGTTTCAATTGCTAAAAAAAAAATTCAGAAAGTGAACATACAGAAGAAGTACAATACTGTTCAAACTAAATTTTATTTTAGACAAATTAAAAATCTGTTTATAGGTTTTCTAAAAAGGTTTTAGTACTAAATAAGGCTAGATTATTACCACAAATTTATTTTCATAAATGAATCTATTTTTAGTCAATTAAATAACTATGATAATTTAATAACTTTAAAAATCAAAACAAGCATTTTAATAATCTTTCTTAGAATCACAAATTGGCAACAATCTTGAAAACATCAAAATTTTCTTCTGTGATCCTAAAATTGCAAAACTTTGGCATTACATAAATTACAATACTCCGGCGATTGGTAAATTCCTAAAATTTTGTAACTTTAACAGCTAAATACTGTTAAACTTGAGTGACTCTATACGTGCACAAGTACTGCCATCTTAAAAATCATACAGACATCCAGAGTTTGTAAATAAATAACATAAAAGCAGCATTTTACAATACATATTTTTGGGGGGAAAGCTACCAGGTAATATGCATTTGCTCCTAGTTTTTTAAGTACCGTATATACTCGTGTATAACCCGACCCCCCATTTTTAAACCAAATATCCTTCCAAAATCGGTAACCCGTGTATAAGTCGAGGTAGGAAATAAGGCCAGCCTTCTGAAGAAAATAAGAAACCGGTTCATAACGGGATCGTAATTTTTATTTATTTTGCAAGCTAAATTTCAACCCTAATGAAAATAAAACGGGTTTCATCTCCGAGTGTCCTTGACATTGCCGTCCCTGAATGGAGAATCTTAGTTGAAACTAAGTTCAGTGAAGCGTGAAGACTATGCTGCCAAGGTCACGGACCGATGTTTTCTTTATACCTTAAAGACTGGTTGACTGAACTGTCCTGTGTCAGAGCTACACGTGCAAAATACGCATCACGTCGAGAACTAACAATTAAGTATCATTATGGTGGATACCGTGAATAGATATCAATCTTATTTCATCTTCAAGATTTAACCGCTTTTGGGTCCTTATTTTTAATAGATAGTATCTAAACCTTAAGTTTGATTGAAATTTAGTTTTATTTTAAGGACATGGGATTTTTTTTTTTTGGAAATTTGATGTCTCGTGTATAAGTCGACCCCGATTTTTACGGCACTGAAATTGTCCAAAATTTCTCGGCCTATACACGAGTATATACGGTAAGTAGCAAAGATTGCTTTTTAATTTTTCCATCGAATTTCTGACACTGGTTTCAAGAGAGTGATATTTCAGTTCATATTTACCTGTCTCACAACTTCTCGTAGACAATCCACACCAGGTTCAAAGGAGGGAAACACAATGGAGCCGTACTTGATGCAAGGAGGAATGGGGCGAACACGAATGATGACTTCAGTTACTACTCCAAGGGTTCCTTGAAAGAAATTGAAGAACTTTAAATACAGTACTAAGGTTAGGTAGGTTAGGCAGTACTAGGTTAAGGTTAGGTTTTAAGGTCTTTCAAGGGACCATGATATATATGAGGTTAAAAAACGAAAAACGTTAAAAACAAGGTTGAATAATAAGCATAAGAAATCATATAAAATATGTATTATGCATTCATATTATTAATCAAAGTTATATTCTTGTTTGTATGCTTGCATTGTAAACAAGGTTGTTGTAGCTGCACAATGAAAAAGGTAATAACACAGAATTCCTACTCAAATCCTTGGATTGGATAATAAAGGGTGTTTATTGGACTACCTAAAATTTATTAAAGCTATAATATTATGATGCAATTGCCAGCAGTTTTATCATATTATTTAGATTTAAATATATATTTCATATCTAAATGTAAAGATTTTTTTGCTTGTTTCTCGAGCAAAATATTTTATAAAATAAATTTCTGATTTCTGACCTTTTATTTGTCTCGCATTCTAAAATAGAATATGCTAGCTAAGTCATTTTTACTTTTTCAAGTGGGGCCTTTTTTTAATTGTGTAAATGAGTACAACAACAACTTAATAAGTTTAGACATTTTAGGCCCTTTTCAATATTTTAGAGAAAATTTTTCACAGGCCCCTAAAGCCATTTTAAGGACTTTTTAGGTGCTTGGAACTATTGAACTAAAATAATTGAATAAAATTTTACCTTCAGATCCTAGAATAAACTGATGAATGTCAGGTCCACTTGACATACGGGGAACCTAAATTTGAAAATGATTGTTAATTTCAAACCTAATAAAATACTAGGGGTTTGTAACACTTCACAACTTTCAATTACCGCTCAATAAATCAATACCACATTTAAAAGTAATTATATACATAATAAAGTCATTTCAATAACTTTCAAAACGTAAAACATTCGATGGCAGCTACCCCTTGCACAAAACCATATTATGACGTACAACAGTGTGTACTAAATTTGAAGTCTCTAGATCTTTTAGTTAGAACTGTAGAGTGGTTTCAGAAAGAAAGACAGATCAATGTTCGAAAACCACATTTTTTTTAATCAGCACCCCTAAAACCATGTAGGAAAAAAATCTCAATTTTCTATTTTCAACCCCGTCGTACTACTTTCATTACCTCATATTTCATATTAGGTCATTGAAAATATGGTGACCAACTACTGTCTGTACACATGAGTCATTGCAGTTTTACAAAAACATACTAAAGACAAACATCCTATTCCATGTAACTGTAGTCACAATTTATTTAAAAAAGCTATTTAAATTTGAAAAATAAACTCAAATGAAATGAAGCATGTTACAATATTTAGTTGCAATAAATGGAGATCAGGCATTCCGCTATTTTTTTTTTTTCATTTCAAGTTAAAAGATTTAGTGATAATCACTTTTTACACATGTAACTTACACTAGGAAAAGGGTAATTTAGCATGGAATTACCCAAACACATTCAATCACCATCTAAATAATAAAAACAACTAACCTGACAATTCTTTTGTATTTCTCCCTTGGGTGTGACCATTTTGACATGCACCAACATGTCTTCTATATTCCCGTAAATGTTCTTCTTCATTCCGGAAGCCCGGGTGGCAACCCAGCCCCCGAGGGAACTGAACTCGCACGAGTCAGGTTCGTGGCCAGTGCATAAACCGAATTTAGACAACTTGGGAAAAGAGGAAAAAAGATTTTTATTAGTCATGGAAAATGAAGCACTTTACTTAACCATCTGAGAGATACAGATATATTAACCTGTCACTTTAATGTCAGGTTTTCCAGTTAGGCATACTTTTTTTATACTTAAGTTAAATATATTTTAATTTCACTAAATTTAAAAATTTAAAGTATGAAGAAGTCGTTTATTAGCATCTGCTATGGGAAATAAAGTTTTATAAAATTCAAAGAAATCAAATTTTAAGCTAATATAGTGAAACAAATTTACACTTCAGCCAATTTTCTTATCCCCTCCTAGGGTTAATAAAATAGTCTTTTAAAACTTGTTTTTGTCGGATTTTTAGTTCCTTAATATTCAGATATTACTTATAGCCCAGTTCAACTACAAGCTTATTCTTAACTTATGCAAGTCACTATTTATAGTTAACTCATGGCATTATTGCACAATTGAAAATTACTTTGCAACTCTACCACAGATATGGCTATTGTAATTTAATATGTAAAACATTCAAAAATATTCAAATATAAGTATTTAAGAAAAGCATATTATTGTGTAAGATTTGGATAGAATGGCCCTATATGTAGTTAACATTAAGTTCTACATATTGTAAGCTACTTTAGCAAGCTAATTTAAATACAACTACTATTTAAAATGAAAATGATAATTACCTCTCTTTCCAGGTCTTGGCCTATAATTCCAGCTTCCACTAATGCTGTGTTGTTATCTTTATTAACCCATAAGATTCTATTCTAAAAAGCAAAACAACAACATTTAATTGAAAAGAAAATACAGTCGAACCCCGTTAACACGAACTCGAAGGGAGCACCCAAACATTTTGTGTTAACCGAAATTTAATGTTAATCGTCAAGATTTTTTTTGCATTGAACCAGTGAATAATTTTTTAAAAAATTACTTCTAAAAATTATTTAATGTAATACAATTTAATTTTATAATGTAATACAATTTAATTTTATAATGTAATACAATTTAATTTTATAATGTCAATTTTTAAAAACAATTTAATTTTATAATGTAATACAATTTAATTTTATAATGTAATACAATTTAATTTTATAATGTATACAATTTAATTTTATAATGTATACAATTTAATTTTATAATGTAATACAATTTAATTTTATAATGTAATACAATTTAATTTTATAATGTAATACAATTTTAATTTTATAATGTAATAATATGATCAATTTAATTTTATAATGTAATACAATTTAATTTTATAATGTAATACAATTTAATTTTATAATGTAATACAATTTAATTTTATAATGTAATACAATTTAATTTTATAATGTAATACAATTTAATTTTATAATGTAATACAATTTTAATTTTTATTAATGTATACAATTTAATTTTATAATGTAATACAATTTAATTTTATAATGTAATACAATTTAATTTTATAATGTAATACAATTTAATTTTATAATGTAATACAATTTAATTTTATAATGTAATACAATTTAATTTTATAATGTAATACAATTTAATTTTATAATGTAATACAATTTAATTTTATAATGTAATACAATTTAATTTTATAATGTAATACAATTTAATTTTATAATGTAATACAATTTAATTTTATAATGTAATACAATTTAATTTTATAATGTAATACAATTTAATTTTATAATGTAATACAATTTAATTTTATAATGTAATACAATTTAATTTTATAATGTAATACAATTTAATTTTATAATGTATACAATTTAATTTTATAATGTATACAATTTAATTTTATAATGTATACAATTTAATTTTATAATGTATACAATTTAATTTTATAATGTATACAATTTAATTTTATAATGTATACAATTTAATTTTATAATGTATACAATTTAATTTTATAATGTAATACAATTTAATTTTATAATGTAATACAATTTAATTTTATAATGTAATACAATTTAATTTTATAATGTAATACAATTTAATTTTATAATGTAATACAATTTAATTTTATAATGTAATACAATTTAATTTTATAATGTAATACAATTTTTAATTAATTTAATAAATGTAATACAATTTAATTTTATAATGTAATACAATTTAATTTTATAATGTAATACAATTTAATTTTATAATGTAATACAATTTAATTTTATATGTATACATTATTTTATAATGTAATACAATTTAATTTTATAATGTAATACAATTTAATTTTATAATGTAATACAATTTAATTTTATAATGTAATACAATTTAATTTTATAATGTAATACAATTTAATTTTATAATGTAATACAATTAATTTTATAATGTAATACAATTTATTTTATAATGTAATACAATTTAATTTTATAATGTATACAATTTAATTTTATAATGTAATACAATTTAATTTTATAATGTAATACAATTTAATTTTATAATGTGATACAATTTAATTTTATAATGTGATACAATTTAATTTTATAATGTAATACAATTTAATTTTATAATGTAATACAATATTAATACATATATACAATTAGTACCTCAATAATGATCTTTTGCAGTAGCACATACTACAGAAAAAATTAAGAATTTTTTTTTGAGGAACAATAATTAAGAATGCATTTTTAAAAAAATTTGAAATGGTGATTTTAGCTACACCATATTTAGACGCAATTTCCGCTTTTTGAAAACCTTTGTCGTCAATTTCATTAAAAAATTTTGTTTCGTTTCTAAAGAAATGGACTGCTGCTTCCGATTCATTTTGAATGAATATCAATAAGTTTAAATGCGTACCACTTCTAATTTTATATGTTCTTCTTCACCTTTGACCTCTGTAGAGAAACACCTACGCTTCTCATGACGTAATAGATCATCCCACACTTGCCGAATCATTCATTTAAAATTGACGAATCATGGAAGATCTCGTGATTTTCTCAGAACCAGAAGAAGAACACAATTTATTTTTAAAATGTTGCCATTTTTTTATGTTTTGTTTCATTTGTTACTTGAAACTTTGAATTACTAAGGGGGAAAAAAAGTCAAATTCTGATTTTTTGTTCGGGTTAAGCTTAATTTTGCCTAAAGCAACTTCGTGTTAAGAGTTTTTTAGCATTAGCTCAACGCTTTATGGGCCAGGGAAATGCTTTCAGTTCGTCTAAAGCGAAATTTCGTGTTGAGCGAGTTTGCATTAACGAGGTTCGACTGTAACTACTCTATAAAAACTTTTTTTCCTTTTAAAGGTATTTATGTACCCTATAAGGCAATTCCAATAACTTTAAAACCTAAAAAGTTCCTAATGGCAGCTACCATTTGTGCAGGCACACATTTTTGGCAAACCTTACCAATGTTGTCCAACAGGTACAAAGAACTTGTATACCAAAGTTGAAGTCAGTAGCTTTTTTAGTTAGAGCTATAGAATGATTTCAGACAGATGGACAAATGTTCAAAATCCCTTTTTTTCAGAATCAGTCCCTGCCAAAACGTGTAGAAAACACAAAATCTCCATTTGGGATTTTCAACCCCATTACAATACTTTCATTACCTTATGTTAAATATTAATTAATTGAAATTAAAAATAAAATGTTGTTCCTCACCATTTGTGAAGTGTCCAAAGAGACTATCATGCGCTGCTCTGTGGGAGGACATTCCACAGCACCAGAGACACTAGTACCACCTAGTATATCAAAAGTAAAATGAGATTGAAGACAATTAAATAAACATTATAGATGTCTAGTAAATGCATGTGTTGACTTAAGTAAAAATACTTTGTACTACCATGCTCTAATCAAAAAAGTCAATCATTTGTTTTTCCTACTTAAATCTACACTTTCACTCCTACAAACTGAATGTTTGTTAACCAGCTACCTTATACCATGTAGAATGTTAAAATATTTTTTATTCAAAGGTGTAAAAGTATATGTTATCAAAATGCCACAAAATTTTGAAACATATTTTCTTAGTTGCAACAGGCAAAAAATGGTTATTAAAAAATTAACATAAATGTTCCAAAATGTCTCTCTTTTATGATTTTTAAAAGTTAACCTTTGGCAAATATTTGTGGTATAGTAGAAAACATTAAAAAAAAACAAGTTTTTGGAAAAACAAGTTGGCAAGAATAGAAATTTTAAACTGTTGTGCTCAATTGATTTTACTTATGAATGGATTTCACTTATTGAAATGTTACCTCCAAATGGTATAATTGCAACATTCTGTTCTACAGCAAGCCGAACAATGCTGGCAACATCATCATGACACCCTGTTTTAAGAACAAAAACAATAAGTTTCCTGCAAACCTTTCAATGTAAATGCATTTTAGAATGACGAATAACTTAGTTAATAAACTTAATAAAATATAATATGAAATAATTTTATGATATAACTTAATATTAGACTTTAAAATCTTAAATCAATAAATTAATATATGAAATAACTTATTATATAATGAAACTTAATTTTAGATTTTAAAATAGTTTTTTCAGTTTATAATAAAATTTTAATATAAGTTATACATAATCTTTAGGTATCTAGCTACAATTAACACAATTGGTCAATCTGGCTATATTAAATAAAATAAAATTGGGGTTCATTTTAATCAAAGGTTAAGCTTACTTACTTGGCCATATTACAATATCGGGAATCCTTTCAAAGTTGCTTTCTCTTAAAATAAATATTTCTCGCATAGTATGGCCTGAAAAGATATTTTGAATTCATATAAAATTAAAAATGAACTCGTTCTTGTACAGTAAAAAGATAAATTTAAATGGGGAAATGAATTTCAGTAGATTAATAAAAAAAGTTCCAAGTATTACAAAAATGAATATTTAATAAACCATCATCACTAGCTTGGCAATGCTACAGTCATAATATTTCCTATAAAATCAATAAGGTAGAAACTAAAAACTGTGAGCTTGAATTTAATATTTCCAACAAATGGACTTTAAATTGAAGAGCTTAGTGGAAGAACATGCTATGTAACAAAAAGGTGAAATCAAGCTTTAAAGGTTTTCGTTTGAACTTGTTCAAAATGGCACTTACAAAAGGTAAAAAATATACTTAATTTAAAGTTTATGAAAGGGGTAATCTTGTTATCTTAAAAGTAGGGTATAATATGTTATTTGACCCTAAAATCTTAATTTTTACAAAAATGTCACTTAGCTTGTTCTTCCACTAAGCTCTTCAATTCTGAGAAGGTCTAAATTTTATGTAGCTTTACTTCATACAAAGTATATTTGTTGATTACAAATTTAAAATATACAAATTATTTAAATTCACAATGACCTAGATCCACTTTTTAACAATTTTTCATATTTATTAAATAATTTCTTAAATTTAATTTGGACACATAACTATCCAAACTAATTGAGGAGCTTAGTGTAAGAACGTGCTATGTAACAAAAGGGTTTTTTAAAAAAAATGATCTTTAAAAGTTTTTAGTTGGCATTTCAAAAAGTACATGCAAATGCTAAAAATATACTTAACTTTTAATTTATGAAAAAGGGAAAACTTGTTATCTTTAAAGGAGGGAATAATATGTTCATTGACACAAAAATCTCATGATCAAATTTTTTTCATGAATGTAACATAGCGTGTCCTTCCACTATGGTACAGTCGCTCGAAAAAATGTCCGAGCACCGTAACCACTGTAATTTTTTTTCAAAAACACGAAACGACATGATGAGAACTTGTTTATTACCAAAAATGATTAGCGATGAGGAATGGCTTCGATGGGCGTACGCAACACCCGAGAGATGCCTTGAACAGCCCAATGGCGATGACAACGGTCCGATTTACAGATATCACAATGTTTTTTAAACGGTTTGTCCAATTTGAAAAAGTTTATCTTTCGATGAGTTTCAGGCAAAGTATCTCTCATTTGTCGAAGACGATAATAAGTTGCTCGATCTGTGTGAATCAGTTCACCAACCTTCATGGTTTGAATGCTTTGCAACACTGCATTCGACACTACGCTCCACCTGCCATCGTCTAAAACACGGGACACACATCCGTTGGTGAGTGTAAATCCACTGGGCGTAATACATATCACTGCACGTACCCCACCATGCACGTGGGTACGTGGTCGGCGAGATGGGTATCGGGGAAAGCACTTACGAGACGCACGGCAATCTGGTGGTGAACATTTTCTGGGAGGCTGGGGAGAATTTGCACGTTCGGTTCCCCACCATGTACGCCGATGGGATGAGTGGGGCCTGGGAGATGGAGACTGTGTACGAGGATCTTGCATCGGGTCTCTGTGGCCCTTGGGAGATGGAGACTGTCTACGAGGAGGCATGGGAGATTGTAGATCTTGCAATGATGAACGATGCGGCACGGGAGACGGGGCAACGGGGAAAGTGGAGCTGGTGGAAATGTTATCAAACTCGGGAGACGTGGTGGAGATGGAGTACGACTCGGTGATGATGATGCACTCGATGAAGCAGAGCTGATTGGTGAATAACGTAGTGGAGTATCCATGGTTGAAGGCAGAAGAGTTTTCAAGTCACAGTCAATTGGCTTTACCAAAACCTAATGAAAGCAAAGGGTGGTGACAAATGAGAGATACTTTGCCTGAAACTCATCGAAAGATAAACTTTTTCAAATTGGACAAACCGTTTAAAAAAACATTGTGATATCTGTAAATCGGACCGTTGTCATCGCCATTGGGCTGTTCAAGGCATCTCTCGGGTGTTGCGTACGCCCATCGAAGCCATTCCTCATCGCTAATCATTTTTGGTAATAAACAAGTTCTCATCATGTCGTTTCGTGTTTTTGAAAAAAAATTACAGTGGTTACGGTGCTCGGACATTTTTTCGAGCGACTGTAGATCTATTTACAATTTTAAGCCTCGAAAAGACTTTTTTCCCCCATCCCTTCGCTTGGTTTTCCAGGAAACGTGGGGAGCATCGCTTTTCGAATCCTACCTCGTTTGAGTTTCTGTTGTGCTGTTAACAAATCCAAGTAGGGTGGGGGGAAAAACCTAAACAGCGACGCTCAAGACGTTTCGAAGAAAACCGTACGCGGGGATGGGTAGGAAAAATTTTCGAGGCTTACACTGTAAATAGACCGACTATAAGCTCTTCAAATAACTTAATTTGTGTCATTCAAAATTCACTTCATTCAACATTCCCTGTGTCTGCTTACCATGAGCCCTAAAAAGTCTGTCTTGAGGATCCAGGGTATAGTCGATCCCCAGCTGTTTGATTTCTTCCACAAACTTCTCATTGATAATGGGTTTAGGTAGATCTTCATTTTTTATACCAGGCTTGCATGAAAACAAACTTTTATTAAATAATTAACTTATGTGAAATTTCAATTTCACCACCTTATAAGTAATATCAAAAACAGCTTAATTTTACTTTAAGAAAATAGACTTTTAAAACAAATTTCTGAAAAAAGAACATAGTTTAGGTTCAATGTAGCTAAAATTAGAAAAAAATATTATTGCAAACTTTATAATTAATTAAATTCTATTAACCCTTTCCTTTGATATTTCCCGACTGAAGTTTTCAGTAGTAATGCACCATTAAGATTAGGCACTTTTATATCCATTTTCTTGAAAATTACCAATCGTTAAGGGTTAAACTACTTTATACTTATTTTACACTTAATGTTAATTGAAGATCTTAGTAAAAGAACGTGCCAAGTGACAAAAAGGTAAAAACGACAAAATGAGCTTTCAGGTTTTTCGTTTGCGCTTAAATACGTCAAAAACTGCACTTACAAAAGGTAAAAAAATACTTTACTTAAAGCTTATGAAAAGAGGAATTTTGTTATCGTTAAAGGAGAGAATAACATGCTAATTGACACAAAAATCTCAATTTTTTCAAAAATGTCACTTAGCACGTTCTTCCACTAAACTAATCAATTATGAATAAATTATAAATTATGGCTATTGAAGAACATACCTGGGATGGAGAAGGGGCATTTAAATCAATGCCGATAATATTCTCCACCCAAGCCTTAAAGTTGGGAAGCACTTTGTTGCCTATAGGATATCTAGGAGGAAAAACATTCAGTGAGAAAATGTGGAAAAACATATTTAAAAATCTAACTTTCGTATAAAACTAATAGTATGTGGACTAAAAATTTTAAGAAATAAATATTAGTAAAAAAATAGGTCGAAAGTAATATATGATTGGAAGTAATACTTCTACTCAAACTCTAATCATGCTAATAAACTCTGGAGCAATTTGCTCAAACACTCTAAAATAAAAATTTTGAAAAATACTCTTTAATCAAACTAATTATATAGCAGATAAAATTATTTTTTTTTTTTAAATCATAGCAATGTGTTTATTTCTCACCAGTGACTGTACTTTGATATAACACAAAATAATTCCATTGAAATTTAAAATGCTTAAATAATGATAAAGAAAAAAATACAAACCTGTCTCCAGAAAATTCAATTTGGTTTATTTTATCGTTCAAACTAAATTTGGAGTCTTTATAACCCCAACCATTCCATTTCAGAAGTTCTTGTCTAAAAATAATGGAAACTTTTAAAAATAAGTCACATAAAATCAAAATTTTATTTCGATTAAGCAACATTTAATTAAAAAGTTAATATGTGCATGATATTCATAAAAGCTGTAATAGGTGCCAGCTCGGGTGTCAATCTCATCATATGACCTAATAAAAAATAGTATATGCTGCGTTAAATCACATAAAACAGGCCAGAAATAGGTAGTTGTTACCAAATATAATGTTTACCATAGCCTATGTTCTTCCAAATACGCAAGCTTTAAAAGCCCTCTCTTCCCCTACCCCCTTGTGTGAATTTCCAGGAAACGGTGTGAGGCAGACTCTTTTAGTTTTTCTGCACCCTACTTGGATTATGAAAGCAATATCAACTAACCAAGTTAGGTTTAGAACAGCATCGCTCACGCCGATTCCTGAAAACCACACAAGGTGCGTAGGGGAAGAATGTGATTTCAAAGCCTCTATTGTGATTTAATTGTGTATACCAGTTGGGAACTTGAATGCGGTCCACCCTATGCCTTTGCATTAGAGCTAAAATAAGGTAGTATACTTGAAAATAAATATATAAAAGGTTCTGTTCATATTGTACTGAGATTCTGTACTGAGTACGAAGTAGGCACCCAACACAACCATTAAGGGCGACATCGTCCGCCGCGTTAGGACTTTGGAGCAGATTTAACGTGCACAAACTTGACACTGGGTATTTTTAAACAGGATTTTTTGGACGCACAGGCCGTTTATAGGTCATCAGTTATTTTGACAATGCCGTACCCAAACCTGGGACCTTCCGCATGCGCGCCTTAACCGACTGGGCTCCCCAGCCCGCTAAAAATTAGGTAGTATTTGGAAATAAATATAGAAAAGTTCTGTATATATTGCACAAGAATTTTAATGAACAATTCTTGAGATTTGATGAAGCATTGATTCCAAATATTTGGGTGGTGACATCTGACTGTGGTAATATGACAACTCTAATGTGGATAAGAAATTTTTGATCAACGTAACCAAGAGCTGTGACAGCAAAATTTGTCATCAGAAAATTAGATTACATTGACAAAAAAAAATCCTTTAATAGGTATGTCAAATCGTGTAAGCAAGAGATGTACCTCCCATTTTGCTAATTTTAAAACTATTGATCCATTTGAAATAATAATTTATTCTAAAGACGATTTCATATATTACTCAGTATAACTGCAACTGAATCTACAATGGCATCTAAATTGTTTAGAATTAAATACTGAAGACTATACAAACAAACTCATTCACATATTATATAAATAAATATACAGACATTTGATTGTTTTCTATTCCAATAAAATACATAAGGGGAGAAAAAAATTATAATTTATACGGGTAAAACCTAAATTATCAATCTTTTCAAAAGTAAGTGAACTTATTAAGTTATTCACCTACCTGCATTTAGGAATTGTACTCTTGGTGTGAATAACGTTCTGATTATCAGTAGAATTCGCAGTAAGGTGACGTTTGATAGTCTGCAGACGTTCGTTAACTGGCATATTTTACAAAATATATTTCTTGACTAGAAATCGACGTACAATCTGTTACTAAAAAACACACTTTCGTATAAATACTTCGACTACAAAAATGGGCAATCTTTAATAAGAAAAGGGGTAGAATGGAACAAGTTTGAAACTCTAATCAAATTTAGTGAGGATATATCAACTAAAAGTGATAACATTTTCACATAATACCGGCATTTACAGATTTTAGCTGAATAAACAAGATAAGAATAAAATTTTCACATTCACATCCAAATCCAATAAACAGAGAATAACGTATTATTGAAATAGACATTACATCAATAATATAAAAGGAAAATATTTATTGTTTTAATTAGTTTTGGTATATTGCCGCTAGCTGATGTCAGATGCATACAAGATTTTTAAAGCTAATTATAATTTTAATCTTTTTTTAGCAAAATTAAGGTAAGTTTATTTGATGTTTTGCATTTTATTACAAAATTAAAATTAATTTTCATAAATTTTTCTTTATATTTTAATAAAAAAAGTCAGTAGTTGTAACCGTTTTAATATTTAAAACCAGAAAGTCTTTGGAAAACCACAAGTAGTTGCTATGGCTACCGCTCGTGATTTGAAAGATGGTTTGTTATTTTAATTATTATTACTAAAATGTACTTCATTTATGTGACATAGTATCATTTTAATTAAAATAATAAATGCGTTCTGTTTCATAAAATATTCACTGTAAATAGTTATATTTTGAATGATTTAAAAAAAAATATTGAATTCAGTGTTTGGGTATTTCAAAGTTTATCATTTAAAAATTTATAAAAAGAAGGGGGTATTAATTAATGTGTTTCATTCCTGAAAGTTGCTGTGGCTTTTCGTTCTTTTCCAAATTTGTAGCATTTTGTAATCGAAAAGCTAATTGACCTAAGTGCTACGAATTCCTGCCCGTATCAGGCCCCTTTGACGTCAATAGCGAGTTATCGCCTAAACTGGTGTATGGAAATCAGTTTTTCACTTGGTTTTTCACTTGCGGCAACCCTGATTTACGCGAGACAGGAGTCCTACGTTTGTACCGTTAGAGAATATCAAAGGAAAAACTGGTTTCCTGTCGCCAATGTCGGCCAAACAAACCTGAATACGGGAAAATTCCTAGTCAATCAAGGGCTTCTTCCCCTGTCCTCTTCAAAGGGGTTGCATTATTCATTTATACATAGTACTCAAATATATAAATGAAAGACATTTTAACGTTATAAACAAAGAGTATGCATAAGAATGTTAAAATCTATATTTTACTTATATTTCCCTTTTTCGGGGCTTAGTGGGACTGTAAAAGAGAAGTGGGACAGTGAAAAAAAAAAGCTGTACTGTCCCGCAAAAATCTGGACGACTGTTCACATTATGTACAATTAACTTAATGCATTGCAGTTTTGAAGGACGCTCTTTCCAAATCTGGAGCCCTGAATGAAATCCGAGCAAGAATCCGAGCTGAAATCTTTAACTTACTTCAAGATGAGTCTGAGCCTCCTCCTGTGATTTCTAATGAAAACCTCATTATAAATGAACTAATTAGAGAATACCTTATTTACAATGGATACTTGTTTACTGAATCAGTGTTGCTTGCTGGTAAGTAAAATTGAAACAACTATAATATAATTGCCAGTCTCAATTAGGCAATTTGTGTTGCTACGAGGCCAGGCAAAAAAAATTCCCAAGTGTGGTAAACATTCCACTTCATCTTTCATACAACTTGATAGGTATAGCAAACCTTCATTAAATTTTCAAGATAACCAAAACCTATGAACAAACCGGCCAATATATTGTAGCTGAACCATATAATTTTGTTTTTCTATCTTTGTTCCTCCCTCCTTTGAGTAAACCTAATTTGGTAAAGCTAGGATATTATGACCGGTCTATTCATTGGCGATTTTTAGAGAGCTTGAAAATTTAATGTAAATCTGTACCTATCGAGTTGTAAGAAATACAAAGTGGAATGTTAACCACATTTAGGCACTTTCTTTGCTTTTCAACATAACACAAATCAACAAATTTTGAATCTCCCATTATATCATAGATGCTCCCTTATTTTATATGAAAACAGGCTTTATAACATCTTATAAAGAGATTGTGCAGGAGAAAAATTGGTGTATATATGAAGCTGATGCATGTTAAATCCTTCGTGCCCAGTGGCGGATTTAGGGCCTTTGTTCGTGCCAATGTCCTGATGCAAATGCAACTATTTCTGTTTTTCACTTTCTCCAGATACACTCAGTTTTAAAATGATATTCAACTGTGCCATCTCATAAACAGATTGCAGTAAAGAATTGTTGATATGAACAAAGATTAGTGCATATAAAAATTTTCGTAATGCAATGTCATTATCTGGGTTAAAGTTCTTGGTCAAGTGTTTGTCTTGTCATGCGACTGTGGTTCAAAATTAAGAAATGTAATGCGGTTGTGATCAATTGTAGGGTGTACTTGCAAAAATGACATTTTCCAAAGTTTAAAATATAGGGTCCAATCCATTCATTAGAGGCTTTTGATAATGGTAAAATTAATTGAACAAAGGCGTCAATGAACAGGACAAATTTAGATCTTATATTTTGAAGAATGTGAGTTTTGTCCCTTAAACCTTATTAATTTGGTACACAAATTCCTAGTACCTGTTGTAACAGGTACTAGGATTTTGTGTGCCAAATTTTACGTTTGTACTGTTAAGTTTAAGCTGTAGAATGGTTTCAGACAGACAGAAGGACCAATGTTCAAAGACCACTTTTTTTTTTTTTAAATCAGCGCTGGCCAAAACGTGTAGAAAACACAAGATCTCCATTTCAGATTATCGACTCCATCGCAATACTTTTATTACCTTAGATATCATATTACACAATTGAAAGTAAAAAGTTTGAAAATAAGTTTTAGAATAGCTTTTAAAGCAAAAATTATACGAAACTATAAAAACAACATTGGCAAAGAAGCACAAGTTGTCTAATGATTAAAATTCATAGTCCCTCCTTTATTTATCTATCTTTTAATTTTTTTTTAGAATCAGGACATCCACAGTACCCATTTGACAGAGAATTTTTGAAAGAACGTTTGAATGTAAAACCATCAGGAGAAGCTGATAATTTGTAAGTTTTATGTAATCTTAATTAATAAGTTTAGTTATTGATAATTTTTCAAGTGTTCTTCATATAGTCTCCCGTTTACGAAGTTGATACATACAATAATTCGATAACTTTATCTACGATTATTTTAAGCCTTTCTCAATCAAAAGTGAATTTATTAAAAAGGAATTGTTTTCAATAATTTGTCAATTTTTATGTGAATATTATATTTTTCCAGAATACCTTATCATTCCATGTTAGCTTTGTCTAGGCATTTCCTGTATGCCCTATTTGGATTTTAAGGCTGTTTTATATATTTGTATTACGATCAATTTTTAGTTACATTGAGTAAATATAAAGAAAAGTCATCCTTTACCACTATTTAACAGATTCACATAATTTCCAAAAGACAATTTAAATAGCTAATTCTTGGTGTATTAATTGGTATAATGTTGTATTAATTACATATAATCACCTCTTTTTCTTTATGAGGTAAGGAAATATCGTATAGGAACTCTTAAGTGACAATGACCCTTTACAAATTTTATTTTTCAGACCATTGCTCTATGGATTATTTTCACACTTTTTAAGCAAAGATAAGCCTTCATCTTCAACTGATGTGTTATCAACTGAAAAGTCTTGATATCAGATTGTACAAGTTTAAATAAATTGTGTTTATATTTTATCTTGGAATATTTATTAAGTACTGTTACATTGGTAATGTAAATAAAAACTTATGTCAATTTAGCATTTAAACTGTCAAAAAAAAAAAACTTTCTCCGCTTTTGCAGTTGCATATTCTGTGTGCTTATATAACCTTTTATATTAAAAATTTATTTAGGTTTTCCTAATATACCTATCTTTTACTTTTTAATAACAAATTGATTAATTGAACTTCTGAAAAGCTATGACCCAAGTAATTTCTTACTTTCGCATAAAGCATTTTCGTCCTTTTCTCATAAAAGTCAACCTATTTTTATAGATTAAACTTGTGTAACTAAATAATTTTGCAATACATATTTACACAAAAACCTTCTTAAAAATTATAAACTTCATGAATGAATCTACAGGTATTTGCCATAAAAATTGTTTTCAACTATTTTTAAAAACTAATAGATTCAATGTATTTGTCAACCACAGAAAAAAATTATAACTGTTAAATAAAATACATTACAAACTGGTGATTTTTCAATGCTTTTAATAATCAACAATATTTGCATGTACAAACTTATAACAAAATCCAAACTGTAACAGGCAAGAAGACATTTTTGATGCGAGATACAATGAAGAATCTATTCCATATCGGAACTGGGCTCCACCTTCACCTTAGACTTCTTTTTCTTATGGCTCTTTCTGGATGGTCCAGCTTCACTCTCCTCAGACTCAAATTGCGTTGTTTTAGGCTCCATGTCTTGTCCATTATTTTTATATTTGGGCTTCACGAAGTTATCATTCTCTTCAGCTTTAATTTGTACTACATCTTCTTCAATGACGTTATCATAGAGCAGAATGCTACCCTGAAACATTTTTTTGACCCCTCTTAACTGGCTGCTGTCCTTTTCTGGCAGAACTAGACACAAATTGGGCATACGGCATCGCTCAGAAATGCATTCGTATTTGTTATCTCCGTCGGATATTACGTTCAAGACGTTGTTCACGTCTATTTCTTGGTTTTCAAGTGTTTTGGGGTCAACGTGGCTTGGCAAGCGAACTAGCCATAGCTCGGAGTCCTTGTCGATGTCTTCGAAATATAATTGGGAAGTTGCAATTTCTTCCTTGGAGAAGCCTCTAGGGCACTCGAAAACGCCGTTTACTATTTCAGAACTCATTGCATCAAAGTTTTGGTAGTGAAGTGTAGCGAACAGGATATCTTATCGCTAAGTTTTCTTTTCTCAAAAGCGGCGAGGAAATAAACAAAAAAGATTACAAACATTGCGCCTTTTCATTTCACTTCCATTTTCTAAAAGCAAAAAAAAAGTTCTTTTTTTAAAAAAAATTCTATTTAGAAAAATTAAATTTGCTTATTGATACAAAAAGTGTGAATTTAATATAATTTTAAAAAATAGTTTAAAGATTTTGCAAGTCAATTTGACAATTTTTAATGTTGACATGTAACCATGATTGAAAACTGAAGTGAAGAAAAATCGCCAAAGAAAAACAGAAAAAGCAATAATCTACAGAAATTTGGTAGAAAAGAAAATCTCTTTAAAAAGGTCTTTAGGTAAAAGTTTTCTTTGAAAAATTGGTATTTTAGTTTCTAAAGGATTTATATTCTATTTCTTTATGCATTTATTTGATAAGTATTGTTATTTCTAGCGTACAAAGGTGTATACAGTGAAGGTCGTAAGGGACACCGTTCTTGTCTTTATTATTTTAGTATGCAATGTTTAATGTTAATAAAAGCCCCAATAAGCTTAAAATTTATAAAGCAATGGATGCAGTTTATCATAGTATTTTTCTGCAATAATTTCAAGAGTTGTTGATAAATTGTGGCATTGGTAAATTTACGAATCGAATCGTAACTTCTAATGAATATTTCGGAAATTGTTTACGTGTTTACAAACATTCATTGTAATTACCATCTTAAAAACCATTCCCAAGAGAAAAAACTTTATAATTACTTATTAAAATACAGATTTAGGCAACCTTTGATTAGGTGCCAATTTATCAAAGTAGTTAAGCTTTTTTAAAAATAACAACGTTTAAATCCTATGTTTGGTATACAGTTGCTTTTTGGAAATTTGGCAACAAAAATAAGCAACAAATAATTACTTCTGGCAAACATGTACTAAAATTCCTTCGTTCTGTATGTCCTGGTAGTGAAGGGTTTAGTACAGGTTAATCTTTTAGTGTAAACCTAATAACTACAGGGTGGCACAAATGATAGTGGCCCCTGCATAGAGCTACAAATGCAGGGAGATGCTTGGCGAGCAAAACTATTGAAGCCGCCTGAAGGTCTTGCAGCCGAATCCATATAAATTAATCAATTGTTTAATTGCTTCACTTGGCAAACCTGTTTTCATTGGTTGGCTTGGTTGTTACTAGTCTAGAACTGCACAGGGCCTATTGGCTAGTTAAGATCTTAATGCACACTGCATAATAAGTGTGTTAAGCAGATTGGTGCACAGGTGAAGATGGTTTAGTTACCAGCAAATAATTCGCCAAGTGCCTGTTTCGGCATAATATTGAAGCAATA
The DNA here is from genome assembly GCA_019343175.1 of Oedothorax gibbosus. Taxonomy (NCBI): domain Eukaryota; kingdom Metazoa; phylum Arthropoda; class Arachnida; order Araneae; family Linyphiidae; genus Oedothorax; species Oedothorax gibbosus. The sequence continues at coordinate 31,802 of JAFNEN010000758.1, read as the reverse complement.
AACTTGTTTCATATAGCTTTTCCTAATAAATTAAATTTTCCAGCCATGTCTTCTGCAGTCCAAAAGTTGCCAAAACCCGAGCTGAGGGGATTGTACAGGTCCTCCTTGAGGAAACACCTGGGGATCGCCATAGTCCTTGGAATTGCTTCCTCCTATGCATGGAAGTTCCTGGTCCAGAATCCTAGGAAGGAGAAATATGCAGAGTTCTACAAGTAAATATGTTTGTGTTCTAGGCCAGGGGTTCCCAACCGGTGGTACACAGGAAAATTTCAGGTGGTACTCGTAATTGATGTGAGCAACATGATGTTACTAATTTTGCTGTCATTTGTTATGAATTACTTGTGTGAGAGTGGATTTTTGGAACTCTTGTACGTAAAAGATACACATAGAAGCAGAATAAGTGTTGAAGAGGTCTTAACAGTGAAGATATAAGTTCCATTACTCCTAATAATGATATTTTATTTAATCACAGGCAAACAACGAGTTTCGACTTCTAAAGACTATAGAAGTATTGGCTAAAAAGTTTGGGGACCCCTGTACTAGGCTAACATCTGTGGCATAACTGCTTATAAAGACCTGTTGTGGCCATTTCAGCTTAGCTAACAGAAATGCAGCAGGTATTCTGGCTAATTGATCAGACTGACAAAAAAAAAGCTTTATTTAGTTCCCAAATAAGGTTGGTCCTTATATTGTTGCTCTACTTAATGTATGAGTGGCTGAGTGAACCTTGCCCAATCTGGGGTTGGAATCCTGGATCTGTGGTATACTACCAAGTGATGCTAGCAAGACTCTATATTTGTGTTTCCTAAAGATTCCAGCTGAAATATTTTCAACTAGTGTATAAAATCATTTCAAAAGCATAAAGTAACTAGCGTATATCAAGACAGTTTTTCATTATCATTTGCAAAGTAACTAGACATTTTGAGTTATTTTGTTTAAGTTAAATAATATCCTAGATAGTTAATTTTATCAAAACATAGCATAACTAAACTTTGTCATACACAAACTACTAGCTGTACATATGTTTGCAAACTAAAAGAAAGCAATTTAATCTAGTCAAAATTGGTTCCAGCAACAACTTGGTTATAATGTCATAAATGTTCAGCCCCTTGAATTAGACTTTAATGTTATAAAGTTAACTATTTAAATTTTATTTGACTTTCCAAATAATGCAAAAAAAAATTAACAAATTATATATTTATTTCCTGTCTAAAAGTTATTGTCCAGATAAGGAGACATTTAACTACTACTAATAGCACATAGGGTTAAAATTTATTCAAAGGATGACATTTTATAACTTTAAATAATATAAGTTCATAATACATATTTTACATGATTTGCTGCACTTAATATTCTCCCTTGGTTATAGCGTTACTCGTTTTTAACGTCATAAACATTGCAGTCCCTTGAATGATGCGATGTATGCGTTATACTGTACCAAAAGTCCAAATATAACCTGAAAATTTCTACATGCAATTCAGTTATGTTTTTTTTTTTTTTGTATTTTGTAATGAATGTAACTTTTGCACTTAAAAACTTTTTCCAATATCCCTCTTAAATGTATTTTTAAAAAATCTCAATGAAACTAGAAGGTTATTTGTTCAAATAACTATATACTGTTTCTTATTTTGCTAATTAATTGTTTTTTATAAATCTTTCTACAGGAATTATGACGCCCTTAAGGACTATGAAAGAATTAAGGCTCTTGGTATCCTGCCTCCCCCTCCACCATTTGAGAAAAGAGAATATTAATTTTTTATGGGGTGTGTATACTATTTTTCGTGGATTGGAGTAACCCAATACTTGTAACAGTTATTTTCTTTAGGTAACACCGTTAGATTTTTTCAGAAAGTAACTAAGTTACTTTTAGTGGTAATGAAGTAGCAACACTAAATACTCTTTAGTTTCTGTTGTTAATTAAAGTGTTAAAAAAACATGTGGCTAGCCTCCAAAACCTTTGAAAAGATGTTATTTCAACTAAACATCCCTTTCTCAATACACCTATAAGTTGCTCTAGTAAAGTAATCCAAACAAAACCAGAGTATGTGCTCAAATTGTTGGCTACTTTTTTACGGGTTTTTTGGTAACTAACAATGTCAGAATTTTATTCAGGGGAGCTGGATGGTTCTATCTCGCCCATGTTAATTTTACTATCTTTGGAAACAATTTTCTCAGGAACTATACAGGATATCACTATGGACTTTTTATAGGTACATCTAGCTCTTTGATTTAAACTGAGGATATTTCAGAGTATAAACAAGAAGTTCATAAAGAACTAAAATAGCCTACTTTCCTGTTACTTAAATACTTACTGAAGTTCTAATCGGGAAACAAAACTAGGTTCCTAAAGTAAATATCATCAACAGCTGTTTCTACACTAGATTTATACACATTAGGAAAAAAAATCGAAACACAGCACCCAGCTATAATTTAAACTTCTAAAAGCCAAAATCAACTATTTTCCTTAATATTCTTTCATAAATTAAATGTTATTTTTCATCTGCTCGTGATTTATTTGTAGTTCGAAGAATAATTAAATATTTATTAATAACAAAAGTAATGAAACTACTCCGAACTGCATTAAAAAATAAGAAATGTAAATTAAAACTAAGCATAATTGCATGCAAAAGTATGCCTTGCCGCTTTCTTGGTAGATAATTAATGAATAATCAAAGAATCAAATTGTGCTACATTTTATGACGTCATTCCAAACTGATTCATGAAAATATTATTTTGCTTCAAATATGTTTAAATAAATAAAGTTTCTCATGCCATTGTTGATTTGGCAACAGTGATTTAAATGACTCAAAATTGAATTTCAATGCCAATTCAATGGGAAATTCGCCGAAAGATAGTAGATTTATGTCCGTCCAGACGGACAAAAAGTATGAAAGTTGGGTATCTGAGGTCATAGCTTTCTAACAAAAAAGAATTTTTAAGATCCAATGATTAGAACCGATTTTGGAAGGGGGGTACAGACAGACAGACATACGAACAGACAGATGGACATCAACCGCATTTCATTACCTACAGTGATTTAAATGACTCAAAATTGAATTTCAATGCTAATTCAATGGGAAATTCGCCGACAGATAGTAGATTTATGTCCGTCCGGACGTACAGACAGACGGACAAAAAGTATGAAAGTTGGGTATCTGAGGTCATAGCTTTCTAACAAAAAAAGAATTTTTAAGATCCGATGATTAGAACCGATTTTGGAAGGGGGGTACAGACGGACATCGACCGCATGTCAATACCTACTTTTTCATTTTTTTAATTATTTCGAATTAAAAAAAGAAAAGTAGGCTAAAAAATACTCTTACAGTGAATTTTTTAAAATATGTATTTAAAAAAACCAAAAAAATTGATTTAAAGTTGTATATATTTTTTTAGCAGAGATATTTAAAATTCCTCAGTTTAAATCAAAAAGCTATTAATGGGAGGGAAATAATAAAACAAAACATGGTGATATCTTTTATAGTTCCTGAGAACAATGCTTCTAACTGTTGAAAAACCTTATATTTCAGAGTAAGTTATAGGTAAGAACTGATGTACAGAGTTTCTGAAAAATGCTTATAAGAAAACCACTAAACAGGAATGGATAATCTTGGTCTTAAATTAAAGCAATATATATGCAGATTAAAAATAAAAGAAAAACAGAAAAATCAAAATTTTTTACACCATCTGACTGCTCTTAAATAATGGAATTTGGTGTTTTGCATATTACTTTTTCAATGTTATTTTCCTTGACAATTACAAATGAAGAGGACAGGGAAAAAAACCTTTATCTACTAGAAATCTGTCCGTATTGATGTCTGCTTGGCGAGTAGTGGTAATCAGAAACCGGTATCTGCATTGGTGGTTCTTCCACAGTTCAAGCGTCAGACTAGTGCCTGGCGTGAATCTCGATCATAAAAATAACCCATGAGACGTGTGATGAGAACCAAGGCAAAGCTGGTTTCTTCACACCAGTTTAACCAATGACTCTCCGCCAAGCAGACCTGATACAGACAGATTCCTAGTCGATGAAGGGGTTCTTCTCCTTTACTCTTCAAATGGCATGGTTCGTATTAATGTAATGCCATTTAAATATAAACTTATCTAACCAAACTCAAATTTATGCCATTGTTTATATGAATTTTAATAAAATATTCTTTAAATCTTTTTTGTATTGTATAATCTTCTATTATATAATATTTTTCTGTTTTTTAGGATGAAGCATCTGTGTATTTAAAAGAATATTGCTATTGTAGTTTCACTCCAACTATGAGCTGTGTTCTTATGTTATAAAATAAATGTATTGATTTCTAGTGTATATTTGTCTTTTTATATTGGTTTCAATAAATTTCTATCCGATTTTTTACAAACTCTGCTATAACTAACAATGAACTGAGCAAAAGGTCCAACAAAGGTATATAAATAAAGTTTTATTACGCCCAATTTTCAAAAATTAGTTTTTGCATGCATTGCTAACATTCTAAAATATTTTAATCGGCATATAGCTAAATACCTAGAAGGCTCTAATCAAATATTTTATTGCACTTATAAAATTTTTGTTTTAAATACAGACTAATTTTATTTATTGTCCCTATCCATTCTTCAGTCTTCAAAATAGGTTCGTTAGCCCTATTTATCCATTTTATGCCAATACATTTTTTAAACTGACATATTATAAAAAGAATATTTTTAGATATTTATTCTACTAGAATTTTTGTAGCTCCAGTGCAACGTTAATTCTCCATTACATTTTACTAAAAAATTTTACTAATGCAAAAATTGCTCCATACACAGACAACATTAAAAACTTTATTTATAAAACATTAAACACAAGAGATGGTGACAACAAAATCATTTGAATATTAAAAAAAAACTTCCATAATTTAAAATTTTCGATTTTGACTAGACAATATAAGCTAAATGAACTGGGAACAATATTATGGAAAATTTGCACCTTTAATAATTCTGGCTAAGACTTAATACATTAGTTTTCTAGAAATGGCACATTTCATGCCTTGAGTAGCAACAGTTCTACAGGAATAAAAATAAGTTCTCGATTAGTTAATGTAGTGGGCAGAGCTTATTATGTCCAATCGTAGAAACCACCTTTAAAATACAGAAATGAAAGCAGAGGCGATTTACGTCATGTGAAGGATGATAATTGGACTAAATAATCTCACTTTGTTCGTAGTTTAAGAATGGAAGTGTTAATGTAAGACATACAGATTAGAAGCTATTAAATGTTTAAAAGAAGTTTCAAAAAGGACAATTAATTAATTAAAAATCATTTAATTCAATCCTTGTTTAAAAACTCAATAGCCCCTTCTATTTAGAGGATTTTTTGCTTTAGAAATTAGAACGATAAATTAGTCATGCATTTTTTGGATATAGCTTTTTATTAACCAGTGCTTTTACCACCTGGATATCAATTGCACAGTTTGACATAAAAAAATTATATTTCTTAAAAATACACCAAATTATTCTATTAAAATACGTAAGTAAAAAATGCTGGCTAGATTTCCTAGAAAATGTCAGTAAATTTGGGTCTGATGAAATAATTAAGCACAAGTCTTTGAATAAATTAAGATATGCATTTATAGTTAATAGCTTAATAATGACCAGGGATCTAACCACCTGGACATTAATGGGGTTGTTTCACGTCGTGAATGGCAACAGCTCATAGCGAACTTGTTTTTATTTTTTGTCTGGAATTACTTTTGTTTTGGCTGGGGGGAGCCTAGTGGTTAAGATCTCGGGATTGGAAAGTCCCGCGATCGAGTCCCGATACCACTGAAGACCCAACTGAGTATATGCGGAGTACGTGCTCGTTAAATCTGTGGGTCCAAAAGTCCTGTGGTCGGTCATTGCGCAGTTTACCACGGGTACAGGTCCCTGGAGACTATTTCCCTCCCCTTCAGGGACATGTCTAAATTGCGGAAGTGGTGATAGATAGCAGCATCTGTCACTTATGTTTGTATGTGTTGTGTCTGTCTTACTTGACGAAGGTTTATAAGCGGGTCTCTGACCAAGCACACAAACCTGAAAATATATGTCTACCAACCTACTTTTGATTTGGTATTCTCGAATGTAAGTATTCGAAAGTTATTCTCGAAAGTTAGTATAGTGGTAAGAATATTTTACTTATTTAATTTTTTTAAATGCCAACTTATTGTTGTGCTGTTAGTTATTCAAATCATTTGTTAAAGAAAGTTTGCATAAAAGAAAAGTTTATTTTCATCTATGAAAGAGTAAAACCGAAACAACAAATGAAATCGTAGGACGAGAAAAAATGAAAACAAGCGTTACAGCATCTGAAACTTTCCCATTGCACAGTTTGACATAAAAATAATATTTCCTTAAAGCACACCAAATTATTGTACAAAAATACTAAAGTAAAAAATGCTTGGTAGTTTTCCTAGAAAATGTCATCAAATTTGGGTCTGGGTATTCTGGATTTTCAATAACCCCTTTCCCAAATTTCAACTCTAGAAACTCCTTATAGCTATTCGGTACTGAAACCGAAACCCCGACAAATTTAATCACATGGAGTGGATTCAAAAAATGTTCTGGAAACTCCATATCTTGCATGTGGTCTTTAAACCAAGTATTTTTGGTCATGGTCCCATTTCTGGAATAAAAAGGGAAAATGTCAACATGTAGGTGGTTCGTTTCACTAAATTGGACTCGTATGAAATCGCCTTCAGTTGCCTTTTCCCATAGAAATCCTTGTGTGTCTACGATTGATTGCTTTAAGCAGTTTTTCAGCCATTCACATTTTGGAACGTCTTCCTGGTATATACCTAAAAGATAAGTCAAAGATTATTTTATTTGAAATTAATTATGATCAAAATCTAACAATCGACACCAAATTGCTATATGTGTAGTTTTGTAAAAGTGTAATACAGTCTATTGTTTAGAACAATGAATAATAAGTTTGAGTTAGTGTCGATATTTATAAGGAATAATTATTTTTATAGAATTACGGTTGATTGAAAAAAACCTCTGTGGGGGGATTATAGAAATTCTTCTGAAAATTGCACTAAAAATCTGCCAGAAAGGAGCAGTAGCAACCATTAGGATTACTACGTGGTTCAAATTTTAGATTTAATGCTTTAAACAATGGAACTCAGAGAATTATTCTAGAAAAAGCTAAAGAAATGCAGACAATTAATTTTTTTAAAAAAAGCTAACCTTTGAGTTGATTAATGCTCTTACAATCTACTAATCCTTCCAATTACAACACAAGCTTCGAAAGCACTTTCTTCCCCTACCCCTTTCTGTGTTTTTCCAGGAAACTGTCTGAGCATCGCTGTTTTTGTTTTTCACTACCTTACTTAGATTTAAAAGCAATTGCAATTAACCTCACACTAGAATCTCAAACAAGTAGGTTTAGAACAGTGTCTCTCATAGACCAGTGGTCGCAGAACTTGGAAATGAAGGGCCGCCCCACTCAAGTCATAACAGTGTCTCTCACACAGTTTCCTGGAAAACCAAACAAGGGGCAGGGAAAGAAAGCGCATTTTACGCTTACGTTGTAAACAGAATGATTATAATTACAATTCCCTTTAAAGTAAGATAGTAATCATTTATAGAAAATGAGTCATTAAGGGGGAATGGGCGCGCTGGACAGTGGGTCTCCAAACTCAAGTGCCTCAGTGTTAATCCAATGGAGAAAAACTATGTTCTCTGCCACATTTCTCCGGCTGTATTGAATATTTTTACAAACGGTTTTGTTTAAATAATAAATGTAGATAACTTACAGGTCCAAGGTTCATACTCTATCTAAGAAATGGAAATTCAGGAGATTCTAAGGAGTTTTCAATGAGTGCAGCAAGGTAAATTCAGGAGGTAATGAGGAATAAAATTGAATATGTGTGTTTATTATCATATTAGTCTAGTGACTTCACTGCACCTCAAATGGTGAAACAGAAGAAAAAATCTTCACTTAAAGAGTTGTGCGGTGCATTATGGGACATTAACTAGTATCACGATGTCCAAACTTTATTTTTTACTATACATGTGCAGTAGACTTATTCCTGAATAAAGTACGTGAGAAAAAAGAAAAAGAAAGGAAAAAACGATTCACGATTTCACGTCTACAATTTTTTTCAGGAGAGGGAAAACACAAATTTCATGAGATGAAACACAAATTTCAGGAGTTATAAGGGCCCCTTAGAAAAATAATATGAAATTCAGGAGTTTTTCAGGAATACTGCGTACGAACTCTGCAGGTCTCTATCTTCCCACTTTTTGAAATTGCTTCGAATATTTTGTGTAAAATTATTTATTGAAAATTTTTTTAAAAATATTCGAACCAATTTCAAAAAGTGGGAAGGTAGGGACCCGTAAGTCAACTACATTTATCACATAAAAAAATCGACTTGTAAAAATATTCAATACAGCCAGAGAAATGTGGCAGAGAAAATAGTGTTTTCGCCATTGGATTAACACTGAGGCACTTTGCTTTGGAGACCCCCGGTTCAGCGCACCCATTCCTCCTTAAATACTTTACACAAGAAAAACTATTACATACCTATATCAACATCATAATCCCACGGAATAATATCCCCCGTTCTCACGGCACCAAGCAAGCTCCCACCTTCCAACCAATACCGAACCCCGCATTTCTGGAGTATACCAAACACATACCGTGCCGTTTGCCGTAAATTCTCTAAACAACATGGCGGCGTCCAACGGCCTTCAAATAGGTACTCAGGCATATTGCCGATGACTGTGCCAAAGCAGCGAGAGGTGTGTTTATGGCACCCATACCACTCGACCTTGGAAGGTTGGAATACTACTTTCTTGATGCCAAAATCATTGTATAAGGCGGTTTTTCGTTGTTGCTCCAGTGATTCGTGTTTCCATTTGCGGTGGGGATCGGAATATAGTTGTTTGCCTCGTCGAAATTGGATATTTCTTGCGATGGATGTCTGAAAAATAAATAGATTTGGATAAATATGGTCATAATATTTAAAAGAAAGTCATATTTATTTAAAGAAATTTTATAATGATTTTTTTTTATTTGAGCTTAAACTTAACCCATAAACGACGACTGAACACCATTAACACTTTCATTTCCACATAAAAACATTAACTTAGTTTTTTCAATTGATTTTTCTTGTAACTTATTTTGTCCTTTTTAACCCTTAAGCTGCTAACAGGACTTATTTTCCCAACTAATGTTTAAAAATTACTAATGGGATAAAAGCTATTTAAAATCAAGTTTTCTCAAACAGCCAACTAAGCTGCAAATTTACAAAAGTCTCATTAGAAGATACGTCCTAACTTATGCATCAGAAACTTGGGCAATGACTCTGCGCGATGAAGAGACTTTGGGCATTTTTTAGAGGAAGGTTTTGCGCTGCATACTCAAAGGTGTCCAGGTAAACGGAGTATATCAAAGAAGATCTAATTCAGAACTTTATAAAATTTACAGACAAATGGATGTAGTCAAGTTTATTAAATTACAGAGACTAAAATGGGCCGGTCACCTAGCTAAAATGCAGGATGATAGTTGCTGCAAAAAAAAATCTTTCTGGTAAAGCCCATGGGAACCAGGCCTTGCGGAAGACCTCCACTGAGGTAGATCGACTGTCTTGAAAAAGACCTGAATACCCTAAAAGCCAATAACAACTGGAGAACAGTCGCCAAGAACAGATTTGTCTGGAGGAGACTTCTAGAGAAAGCCAGGGCCCACCCAGGGCTGACATGCAATTGAATGAATGGGGTAAAAAGCATTTTGAAACTCATTGTAATATGTCCCAGTCGACAAAAAAAAAAAAAAAAAATTTAATTCTTAATCAAAGAGTGAAATTGTTTCGGACTATAGTCTTTGTTTGTCTTATATTTTGTTTATACTTATATAAACAAAATCTCATTTTTACAAGATAAACTTCTTTGCCAAACACCGTCAATAAATTAATGTTCAGAAATATTTAAGACTCGTGACAATGACTGTTTACAGAGCTGATGTTTTAATATTGCAACAAAGAAAAGTGTAGTTAATCTTTGCATTATTAAGACATTCAAAGGTTTTGTTCAACATAATTTATTCAGAAATTATCTGTTGCTGTGGTTTGTATGTCATTAAAGGAATTTTCAGGTATTTCTTGGTCAGATTATTCCATTTATCAACAATTTGGTGTCCATGACAGTTTAATTGTTAGATTTAAATTTAAAAAATCAGATCCATATAACTATACACTCTTTCAAATTGCTTAACAAACAAATATTGCTTTTGGGTGTATATTTCAGTTTAACAATAGTTTAATTTTTACGGCATTACCGAAAAAAATTTCAAGCAAAGACAGCGTTTGGAAAATTTGATTTTCGAAATGTTGCAAAGCTTGATGCTGGGCCAGCAACTACGACTATAGTCCTTACGATTAAAATGCAAGCCTGCTTCCTCTACCATCTTGTTTGGTTTTCCAGGAAACGGCATGAGGGGCAGTTTTTTCTTCTCCCACCTTACTTGGGTTTGGAAAGCAGTTGCGGTTAACTTCACAGCAGAGCCTCAAGCAAGGTAGGTTTAGAACAAGAAACTCAAGTCGTTTCCTCGGAAAACCAAACGAGGTGGTGGGGAATCCAAGCTTGCATTGTAATCATACGAACTTTAGCATCAGAAAAAGATCAAGGAAAGGGAGTAAATGGAAATGAGTTTGCATTGAGTTGAGCATGTTTGAGACAAACATTACCTTAATTTTAAGTAAAGATGCTTGTATAAAAAGTGAAGTAGAAAACGGCCTTGCGAATGGGAAATTCAAATGTAACAACAAAGCTTTCGTCATTAAAAGCACATGCTCCCCTTCTACAGCGTTACAGTTCTGAGAATCAGCCTCTTTCCCATATTTCATAGTCCAGTATCTCAGACTGATATTCAAAGCCATGCAGTTCAAGACACTATCTACAATAGGCGCAGCGATGATTTTATTAGGGTCTTTGTAATGATACTCTAACATTTGCGACAATTGTGAAACATCATCAAGTCTCGTTGAGTCAGGGAACACGAACAAGTGCTCCCTATCCAAAACATCAAATGGGTTTTTGAAGTTCGAATGCGCATTCAAGGAGGATTTTAAGGTTATAAGCTGCACTTTGTTCTTATGCTCATCGTAAAAATCAATGGATGGGTATGGTTTTTTATCAGCGATAACGAATACTTTCGCGGATGGTATTTGTGTTAGGATTGATTTGACAGTCTCGGGTAGATCGTTTTCGAAGAATTCAAAATCGCGTAAGATGATGGCGATTTGGTCCGAGAGTTGATGGAGAGAGTCGTTTGCGGTCCGTTCTCCCCGATGTTTTTCGCTGATGGTGCGGATGTAGGATGTGTGTTTTCTGTGCACTGTCAAACAGTCGCATTGCTGGTCCATGTAAGACCACATCACAGCTGCGATCAGGATGTTGGTGAAAAAAGCGGCGAACATAAATATTTTCCATGTTATAATTCTCATCCCAGTTTTGACTTATCAGGGATGACCTGCGATCGCTTATGCTAAATAATCATGACAAATAATTACTTTCGTTACAATAACTCAGTGTTTTAAATTTGTTTAATAAATATTTAACGTTAAATGTATTCTAAAAAGCTGCTTTCACCCAGCGCAATTGAATGAAACCGCAACTTGCTCTTGCAGAAAACAAAAACAAAACATCGAGGTAAACACAGGCACAGTTATTAAACATAAAATTTCTACATATCAAACTTAAAAAAAATCCCTGCTTTACTTACTTTAAATTAAAACTACAGAGGTTAAAATAGATTCAAAAATAGTTAAGAATTCTACAAACTTTTAATCCAGAGGTTTATAGTGTTTCTCGAGTTTATAATTATTCCTGCTTTGATTGTTGATTGAGGTAGGTTGAGATACGTGCTCGCCCTAAGGCTGCTTTATCTCATTCATCCGGGAGGCAGAGAACTATATGAAGAAAGCAATAAAAACTTGAACCGCCACTATGGCTGGATAACTTTTAGAATTTCACTAATGAATCTAATTGTAGCAAAGGTCTTGACCGAGGCATTCTCAGACAGGTCAAAAATCCAACTGAAAGAGAGTGGGAGAGTACCCATTTTCTTCCTGAAAATATTCCTAGTAGCGTTCAAACGCTCACATGAGAGGACCAGGTGATCTATCGTATCAGGGACTTTACACACGGGGCAATCAGGAGGAATGTTAGGGTCAATCAGATGTAATCTAGAGTTGGTAGGAAAAGATCTAGTTCGAAAGCGAGATAATAACACATCGAACTTCCTATTGGGAGAAAGGAGCAGATGCTTTGCTTTAACCGACTGAAGGTGACTAAGAGAGCAAGAGTATTTGCAGTTTTCCCAAAGACTACGACCTTCCTTAGAAGCGCGATCTCTAAGGGACCTATAAATGTCTTCCAATGAAACTAACTCGAGAATAATTTTGTCAGAAGCTGATCGAGCTGCCCTGTCAGCTTTTTCATTTTCCATAATACCTTTATGACCAGGGGTCCAGACTAAGTCGAGGCTTCTGAACAGGTCAACCTTGGAGAGGATGAGGTTATGGAGAGTAATTACTGTACTATTGGATTTAGAGTTAATCGCTTGAAGGGCCGAGACCACCGATAGACTGTCAGAGAAAATAACGTATGAAGCATCCGACTTAACAAAAGAAATAATTGCTAGGATAAGAGCCAAGATTTCGCCAGTGAAAACGCTATTGAGATTAGAGATACTTCCCGAGACCGTACTGTTGTCAGCAAAGTTGATCGCCGCAATTTTGCATGAACTGCTAATCCTAGAGGCATCAGTAGAAATAAGAATAGTGGACTCACTAAGCTGGTTTTTGTAATCCAAGAAAAACCTATTGATAACACAGTCAGAGAGGTCTCTGGACTGGAAAGGATAGCTATGCGAGTGTATACGGAATTTAGAGTTATTCGGACATGGGAATTCTTTGGAAATGATGTAATTAGTGCTAATGCCTAACTGGGAAGAGAGACCTCCGAGGTATTTCCCAAGGGTAATCGGACGCTGGAGGCGGTTAAACCTGGTCCGGTCCAAAAAGAGGAGCGAGAGATCCGATTTCGGACACGCAAACTGCTTGTAGTAAAACTTTTGGGCAAGAAGTAAGTGCCGATTGGAAAGCGGGAGGACTCTTGCCTCCTGTAAGAGAACGGGGATTGGTGTCCATCGAGGGAGGCCAGTAGCCACCCTAATAGCCTGATTATAGATCGTCTCGAGCTTTTGTAAGTCAGATTTGCTCGAGGTTAGGAAAATCGGGCAGCCATAGTCGAGTGAGCTTCTAATGACAGAATTAACAATTCTGATGAGATGGAAGGTTCTTGTTCCCCATGAGTTAGAGGCAATTACTTTGATAGCGTTGAGTTTCTTTATCGACTTTTTCTTTAGGTACTCAAAATGATACCCAAAGGTAAGGTTTCTAGAGAAAAAGACTCCCAGGATTTTGATGTAATCAACTGAAGGGATTGGCTGACTATTAAAATGGAAACAATTTGAGTTCCTCACCATTTTGTTTGAGAAGTTAATGCTTTCGCACTTAGAGGGATTGATACTTAATTTCCAGACCTTGCACCAATCGTTAATGTTATCGAGAGTTAGCTGGGTTTTAATTATCAGTCTCTGGAGGTCTTTGTCACTATAAAGGATAAAAATATCGTCTGCATAAGTGAAGCACTCGACACCGTCCGGAATAACGTCGAAGATGTCGTGCATGTATATAGAGAACAGGAAAGGGAATGTGCAGGACCCCTGCGGGACTCCTAGATTGCTGGGAAGAGATTGAGAGACAGTATTCCTCCAGGAGACAAAGAAACTTCTATCGCTTAAGAAACGATGGATTAAGAGGGCGGCTTTGCCTCTAATGCCCAAGTTTAAGATTTTGACCATTAGCCCGTCTCTCCAGACAGTATCATATGCTGCAGTGATGTCGAGTTTAATAAAAAAACAGTATTTATTCTCGTTCTTGGCCAGGGTAATTTGGTGATGGATTAATGACAGCGTGTAAGTGCAGTCTTTGTGGGGGATGAAGCCACAAAGATTGTTGTGAAACTTCGAGGAGACAGTAAACTTGATGATCCGAGAAAGAAGCATTTTTTCAAAAAGTTTGCAGCAAACCGCTGTAAGCGATATGGGACGATAAGAGGAAATTTCGTGCGAGGGTTTCCCGGGCTTAAGGATTGGGATTACTTTCGAGACCAACCATTCACTCGGAAAGTCCTCTGAATTAAAGATACCATTGAAAAGGTCAAGAAGCTTTGTGATGTAAGGAGTGGGGAGGAGCTTTAGGAGCTTTGCGCTAATCTGGTCATTCCCTGGAGAAGTATTTTTGAGTGATTTTATACCCTGTTGAAGTTCAGTGAGAGAGAAGTCCTCATTGTACTCTGAGTTCTCGTCCCCCTCAATAAAAGTAAAGGGGATCGGGACTGCGACATTGTGATTGGAGAAGTGTTGGACAAAGAGGTCAGATTGAGTGCCTGGATCGGAACATGTACCATTGTTTGTAAGAATCGTCAGATTACTCTGAGGGGGTTGGTTAGTTCTATTGTGAATGCAGTTGATAATCTTAAAGAGCTTTTTTGAGTCCACCCCTTCTTCACAGGTGTCACTCCAAAATTTTCTCTTTAAGGTTTTAACCCTGTTTCTAAGCTTCGAGGAAAATTTCTTGAACTGAATCCAGGCGGATGAGCTCAGAGTTTTGCGCGCAATCCTCAAGAACTTCCTTTTCTGCACATGCAAGAAACTACATAGGCAATCCCACCAGGGGGCAAGCTTCTTAATTTTGATATTAGTATTTCTAGAGATTATTTTGAATTAGGCTTGAGCAGAAATCCTGAAAATCACTGTAGGAATGTATATATGGGGGAGCTGACGGATTAGAAATAAAAAAACTTTCAATATCTTTCCAAATGATTGATTTGCGAACAGAGATGTCGGTAGGTGTGTCGTTGTCGATTAAGATCTGGATAGGTAGGTGGTCGCTGTCAAATGGGTCAGGGAAAACCTTAAATGAGCATGACAAGAAAAGGTCTGGAGAGACGATGGAGAGGTCCAAGAGGGAAGATGTATTGTTTGAGACTCTGGTTGGTTGGTGGGTGTTAAGAATATTTAAGTTATTGCTAATTATCCAGTTAATTACAGTCTCGCCATCAGCAGAGTTATTGGAAGATCCCAAAGACTGATGGACGACATTAAAGTAACCGACGATGATAAATGGGAAGACAAGTTGATCAACAAGATTATTGAGCCAGGCCTCGGAGAATCTGCCTCTCGGAGAATAAACGTTGACAATGGGTATCGTCAAGGAGGGGGAAACAATCTTGACACCCATTAACTCAATATTATTATTTTGAAGGTTTTGGAACGAAAGCTTAGAGCTGGAAAGGTAATTTTTATGAGAAATTAACAGACCCCCACCCTTAGTAGGGGGAGGCCGATCTTCTCTGTAGGTAATAAAACCGGATAAGTTAAAGTTTAATTGAGGCTTTAAGAACGATTCTTGACAAACCAGGATGTCGAAATCAGGGAAGTTTCCACTTGTCAGATAGTTAAGTTTATTGATCACCCCGCGGGTGTTCCACTGTACAATTTTTAAATTATGTAACCTGGACATCAAACACACAGACAGAAAAAAAAAACAGACTTCAGAGGAGAACAAAGACAAGGGGAAACACTTGAAAAAGGGGGCGGAAGCCTCAGGGGTGTTAGGTTGGTTGGTTGGTTGGTAGACATATATATTCAGGTTTGTGTGCTTGGTCAGCGACCCGCTTATAAACCTTCGTCAAGTAAGACAGACACAACAGACAACACACACACATAAGTGGATTCATCTAATTTTTAGAGACAGAGGCCAACTAGAGGGTGTTAGGTTAAGTATGGGCTAATATTTAACAGACTGGCTGCTGTTAACTTAGCCTGATCCTTTGGGGGTTCGGTTGTGTTAGATAAGGTCAGAGATGGGGTTTGAGGCGTTTGGCACGTAGTTTCGGCGACAAGATGGCTGGGGCAGCTGCTGGGGTCTACAGGAGCATTTTTGGAAAGGAGAGGGGGGAGGGGAGGCACGTCGGAGACTGGTGGTTTCTTGTTAGCGGATGAGGTGTCCATTTTCCACTCGCTTGCTCCGGCAAGTGATGCACTTGGGACTGAAGACTGGAGGGCAGGCGAGGCATGAGACTCAACTTTAGTTTTCTTGGTTGTAGAGGATACGTTTGAACGAGAACTAGATTTGTTGGGGTTTGTGGGTGATGTAGCGCTAGCGCTGGGTTTTTTTAGGAGGCAGAGTTTGATGATCAGTAGCAAGCGTTGGCTGAGCAGAAGTCCCTCCAGCTTTCTCAAGAAAGGGATTGATTTTGGTTAGGATGGATACGAGTAGTGCAGTGGTTGATTTTTGCTGTTCAACCAAACTAGCAATCGCCGCGGTGATTCCCCCAAGGGAGTTACCTGTCGCTTTCTCGACCGACTGATTGATGGCGTTTTGCAGGTCACTAGCACGGGGATGGTTGGACTTGACAATGTCCGTATATGAGCGATTTGTTTTGGAAGCACGGAAATGGGCTCTCGCCTCGGCAAGAGAGAGATTAAGTTTCGCTTTAAGTCTTAAGATTTGTGCTTCTTCCTGCCGGGCTGGGCAGTTGACATGTGATGCAGGATGATCCTGCTTACAGTTAAGACATTTGGGGGGATTCTTGCAATGAACAGGCCCAGATAGCACGTACACTTGCCGCAAGTTTGCTTTTGGCTTGTTTTATCCGTTCACATGTATTAGCCGGCATTCCCATGTATCCCCGTTCACATGTATTATCCGGCATTCCGGAAATTACGTATGGGTACGTCACATCCTGTTTGCTTGTTTTTATTTGGTGCTCGAGCTTCGAGATCTTGTCCTTGTGTTCTTTTTAACGTTTCTTTGTTAGCGATGTCGTTGCAAGAATTACTAAAAACAATTATTTTGTTAAAAATTCGTGGACAGACATCTATCGATTTTATTGATGATGAAGAAAGTAGGAGGTTGTTGCGAATACAAAACTGGATTCATTTGATTTCCAAAGTAATAAACTCCACTTTACAATTGGCCTTCCCAGAAAGATATTTATGGTCATACGAAGCTAATAAAAACGACTTCAGCATGGGTCCACTTGCTCGCCATTTTTGCTTTTGTTGTGAGTGATCACCAAAGCCGAAATGCATCATGGCGGGGTAATGAAATCTTTACTACCCAGGCAGTGGGTACATTTTCGTTACCGCAATTTTCCCTACAGAGGGATTTTCTTTCCCGACAGCCGGCATTTGCCTTGCATGAGAACGGGCCCTATATGATTAAATAAATTCGAAAAAATCAGAATAAATTTCCCTTGAGAGCTTTGTTTTGGTCTATACTTTCACTCCTGACATTTTTCTACTAACGCATGCTTTTGGATTTTTGGAAACAACTACAAATTTTGAAAGTTGCGCACGGTGTTCTGATACGCATGCGGCAAGATTCAGGAACCCAATTCTGCACCTGAATAATGTAAAACAACTACAACTTTTATTTATAATTTTATCGTTTTTGCAGCACAGACAAACATAAACAAACATCCAACACACGAAATCATGCAAATTATCTCAATTTATATCCAATTTCAAATCTTATATTCATTTTAAATAAATTCCATTTCTACATGTAGTTGTCATTAAATCTTGTCACAGTTTTAGTAAATTATTAACTTGTTAAAAAACGAAACCAAAACAATATATAATGAATTTTTCCCCTTTTTACATCTGTCTTTTGTTTATCTGTAACTTAGCATTAGGTATTAAGTGTGTTGAACCAATTACTACCATAGCAGCTGCTGTAGGTGCAATAAGTCTTTCAGTTGGCTATGCTGGATATAATTATATCAAGTGTATAAGCTCAGAATGTTGCGATAAAAATTGGATTAACTTTAACTATTTAGGTAAGTTAATTGTCGATTTTGCTTTACATCTAAACTCTAAGTTAGCTATTTTACTATAAAATCTAATTATATACTTATTTTTGCTTACCTATAAACCTGGGCTTACTAGTAAATTTTCTCAGGCCCCACATTATTTTTTGGTTACCACATTATTAGGTTGACTTTGACTCTGACATTACTCTAACATGATTGGTTTGATCGTTGTTATAACAATAAAGCTGATAAAATGGGGGCAAAAATATAGATTATGCCAACTAGCACCGTCGTTGTTGTTTCTTTTATGGGAACGTCTATATTTCAATGAATATGTATTTATTTTTAGTTCTTTTTAGCAATCGTGATTCTGATTGGTTTAGATAAAAGCGTTATTTTTGAATGTTCAGATTCTGATTGGTTTAGCATTGGTTCTGCACGAACTGGATTGGCGCCAAACAAAAATCGCCAATTTCGCCAAGGGGAACCCTGAAGTAGGGTTTTACCAAAATTGTTTGTGCCTATAGTCTGAATTATCCTAGATCAGGCCCTAGCGATCGCACACAGTTTTACTATCTCTATGGTTTGTATAAACAAGACTTTATTTCTAGGCCTTGAACAAGACTTGCAAGACCATGTGTTTGGTCAACACTTTGTGGATCACATAATACCGAGATCCCTAAAAGGCCACATCCAGAACAAGAATCCAAAGAAAGCCCTAGTGATGTCTTTCCATGGGTGGACCGGGTGCGGCAAAAACCATGTCAGCCAAATCATCGCCAAAAATTTGTATCGAAAAGGAACCGAGAGTGCATATCAGCATTTGTATATAGGTTCTAGAGATTTTGCTCACAAGCACGATATTTATAAATATAAGGTGAGACCAGTAGCAGATTTACCCAAATTTATGACAAAAGATATAAGGATTGCCTTTCGTATGTCTGTAGTATAGTAAAATTCAGAAAATGACAAAAATCGTGCTTGCCCTTAAAAAGGGTAGTTAAAAATTGACCCATTTCCAATAAAAAAATTAATTATACTGTATAAATAAATAATTTAGGTAATGCTTTTATTTGTTTGTTTCAATTGTCTAAAAATCCTTCTTATGTAACGATACTCACTGTTCATTTTTTAGAGGCTTATTAAAAAATACCCATTTTGTTACCACCCCTCCTTAAATATTTAAATAAAATAAACATTTTAAGGCATGTGTTTATGCAGTAGTAATTGTCCTAAATGCTCGATAATCCATTAAAAATCTCATAAATGAAACTAAAAATTTATATTCACTCTATTAGTTGAGTTAAGTTAATTAGCCAAGACTATAAACAATTCCTGAATGACATAAGATGGACACCTAATATTACACAAATATCAATTTATTACAAATATTTTCAAATATATTCATGAAATATTTAAATTTTTAAGTTAAATTTGTATTTTAATTTCAGTTCACTATCATTTAAGGGGTCTTTGGAAAAATTTTTAGAATTGAGGCATTAATATATTGCACTGTGCATGGAAAAGTTACCTATCGGCAAAATGCTAATTTTTCGGAAAAATTGTCTGCAGTTTATTTTTTCCATTGCATCGCATAGAAAAAATAAGGATTCGCTTACTGTATTTCAACAATTCGACCAATCAACTTATTATTTGCTTTAATTGCTAAATATTTAAAGTTTGAATATTAGATTGATAGAGATAGATAATAAATTTTATTGTATTGGGCCTTGACCAGTTTACAATGGTTGGCAAAGTATACATATTTCTACCAAGGATACATACGGGCCGCCCCACTCAATTCATAGGTCGCTTTTCCGTGCATGGTGCAATATCTAAAACTAATCTTTTAAACAAAGCTAATATTAATTTGATTGTTTTTGTAGGCAACCTTACGAAAGGACATAGAAGAATCTACGAAAAAATGTGGTCGGTCCTTATTTATATTTGATGAAGTGGACAAAATGGCCCCAGGAGTTCTGGATGCACTGAAACCATATATTGATTACCATGACCAATTGGATGGTGTTAATTATAGGAAAAATATTTATATTTTTCTGAGGTATTTTTTACCCATTTGCTTGATTTCATTAATTGGCGCAGGAAACTTAAATTAAATTTTTCTGAAGAATTTTATTATTGTAGACTTTAAAGTGCTAGAACCATACAATTCAATCAAAAAGTTTCTCCTTGCCCCATGTTCTCCAAATGGACAATGACAATTAAAACAGGGCCTTATAAGTGATAATTATAAGTACATTACTTTACCTTTGTAGACTTTGATGTGCTAAAACCAAACAATTCTATCAAAAAGTTCCTCCTTTCCCCCATGTTCTCCATGTAAAGTAAAACAGCAGTCTTATAAGTACCTTCAGTAGATAAAGGGTCAATCTACTGCATTCTATTTCATTTACTTTACCTATCTAAGTAAAAAATTGAGAGGGGGAGTTATTTAAATACAATGTTTAATTGCTGTATGTATTATTAATCTTATTTTTCAGCAATGCAGGGGGTACTAATATTACTGCAGTTGCCCTCAAATTTTGGTCTGAAGGCAAAACTAGAGAGGACATAACCTTAAAAGACATTGAGCATTCAATTTCTAAAGGTGCTTTTAACGAAATTGGTAAGTATTGTATAACAGTTTATTAGATTTTATTTGGACACACTTTTATTTCTTAGATATTTTTAGATAGATAATAAATTTTATTGTATTGGTCCTTGACCCGTTTACAATGGTTGGCAAAATATACATAACTCTATTTTAAGGATACATTACAAAAAGCAGCAAATGAAATTTAAACAAGCACTTAAATACATAAAAGGAAATGCAAGGAAGTAAACTAATTAACAATTTCATGGATGTTTAATATATATTGTCTAAATTTTAAAACTGATATTAAATAAGGGAGGGGAGGGAGAGAGAGCGAGAGAGAGTGTGTGTGTGTTAAGTGACGAAAAGAAAATTTTGTTTGCACTAAGATCTGTTGAAAACGTAAAGTGTAAAGCGTAAAAAATATAAACTAAACTAACTTAAAGTTTATGAAAAAAAGAAACTTGTTATCGTTTAAGTTAGTAATATGTTCTTAAATACAAAAATCTAATAATTATTAACAAGACAAAGAATATTCTGCCACCCAGCCATATGCTATTTTTGACCTTCACTTGTTAAGCAAATGGGCCCGGGCTCGGCATGGATATTTGTGTTAAGGCATGGATATTTGTGATACATGTCTTAAGTGCATGCGGAGAACGTGCTCGTTAAATCTGTGAGTCCGAAAGTCCTGTGGGGGGTCATAGCGCAGTTATCATGGGTTCAGGTTGTCTGTAGAAAAAATGCCCCTCCAGCGACGTGCCTAAATTAAAGAAGTGGCTCCTTCTCAGAGCAGAAGTCAGACTTCCACCCCTCATGGGTTTTCAAAGCCTTGTGCTAATGGAAGCTACTGCACCCCTCCTGCCTTCCAGGCTATGTCCTAGAGGCACATGACAAGAACATAAAATTTTCTGATATTCTTGAATTTGATTAGTGGTCTGCAAGATCAGATCCCTTACATCAGTTCAAAGTTAAAAATTATTTTTAAAAATGTATTATTATTTTATTAAATAAATATTTTATCATTAAATAGTATTTATTATTTTATTTAAATTTCAGGTGGTCTCCAACACAGTGAGATAGTAAAGCGAGACTTAATCGACGTGTATGTTCCCTTTTTACCATTGGAACGAAAACACGTTAAACAATGCGCTTCAGCCGCACTTCGAAGAAAAGGAGTTATACCAAACGACAAGGTTTTGAACAAAATAGCCAATCAGCTTGTTTATGCCCCACCAGAAACAGAATTATATTCAGTGTCAGGCTGTAAGAAAATTGAACATAAAGTTGAGTTGTTTGCTGACTGAGTTCCGTTGACGGAATTCTTTTTAATGGATTCTTACTGTAAAAAATAACTCAGTTTTTAAAGGTTTTGTTTAAATGTGCATATAAATAATACTGCATGCAAGTACACTGTTCTATTGGCAGATATTAGGATTCTTATGAACCCTTTAATTAAATTTAATGTAAAGGATTGAGTAACATGAAATTAAGTAATTTATGTTATGTTTTTGTTGACTAGGTAGAAAAAAGGTCTTATGTCTTAGTAATGTGCTATGTCAGCGCTTTTCGTACTATTACAAATGTTAATGTACCACATTTGTTTCATTGACCAACAAAGAGGGTCTCTATATGAAAAAGTCAGGCTCTATTTAATGTTCCGATTTATTCACAAAACCTTTTTGTGTTTTTAGTTAAAAATGTTTTTTTTTAAGGTTTTGGTTTAATTTTATGTTATAAAATTTAGTTTAACCTCTCTTTTACCAAGTGGTAAATGAAGCCCCATGATAATAACCACAGTATATCATTGTTTATATTCTGAATTAATCAGGTATTTAATTTCCACAAACTTAAAACATTTGAAGCACAAGTAAGCTTATAAATTTGCATGATTGTAGTGCCAACTAATCCTAACTAAATTCTAATTCTTCTATTTTTGAGCATTCTAAAATTATTTTTGCATGTTCTAACAGTTACCACATTTTTTATGCTTTTTTATTAGTCAGTAAGTGATATATGATAGGATAAGTGATATATGTTAGTGTTACATATATAACCAATATTTTATCTTAATAAATATTGTTCTTTTGGTTAAATTAAATTTCCTCCGCTCTGTATGATATCACTTACTAGGCAATAATTAAATTGATTTACTTATTTCAATGATATGCTAAAAGGAAATTGAGATGATTCAATATTTATTGTTTGTGAAATTTAAAGTGAATAATTTATTATATGTATTTAAATAAGCATGAATTGTGTGTGCAAAACAAGTGTTATTTGTATGTTTTTATTTTGAACTCGTAACCTTTTGTGAAGGTTTATAACCTATTAAATTTGATACTAAAATTGTAACAAAGGCTGTTTGCATTTGCAATGGTTTTCCCAATAGGTGTACACTGTATATGGTTCACGATTTCTGTAATATTAATGAAATTTTTCGTACACAAAGACAACATTTGGATGAAAAGTAAATCATAGCATATCCATCCTGCCTAATCCACATTGTTAGATTGCTAATTTTGTACCAAAGAGTTTTATATTAAGTTGATGCAAACAATTAGAGATGAGTGGAAGAACATGCTTAGTGACATTTTTGAAAACATTTAGATGAACATGTTATTCCCTCCTGTATAAAGGTAACAAGTACCCCCTTTTTCAGAAACTGTATGTTGAGTATATTTTTTACCGTTTGCTAGTACTTTTTTTGTATGTAAGAGTAAACTATAGTTATTTATGCAACTAGTGTGAAAAGTAAGGCTTATTTAAACGAGTTGAATAAATTATTTCACGAGCAAGGTACGAGCGAGTGAAATATATTCACGAGTTTAAAAAAGGGCATTTTCAACGTGTTGTCATACACTATTTTTTATAATAACGTGCAAAAAAAGTATTTATTAAATTGGCATTTATTGATTGGCTTCTTAATTATTTTATTATCTAGTTCAAATGATTTGAAGGTGATTATTTATATGAATGATTATTTTAAAACACGTGCAAAAGGTATTTCTTAGATTGACATTGGAAATAAGACGCCAATTAAAGAATCGCGTGCAAATAAAGAATTTTACACCAATCAGATGCTCTTATTTACTTTGTCGCACTAGTGCGTAAAACTAACTTTGAAACCGGATTTCGTTAAAAGCATCACTTTTGCCACAATTATTGATTTGAAAAAGTTAGTTTTTTTGCACGATATTATAAAAAAAAATCTTAAAACCCCTCATTTACTTGTTTTCACCTTTTTGTCACATACCATGTTCTTTCACTAAGCTCTTTACTTGTGCATGTAATTTTTTAATGTAACGATCTTTACCAATCATTCCTGTGTGAAAACTATGCAATATTTTTATGTGTAAAAAAACTCAATAAAACTTTTTTTTGTATCTGTGTTTGTTTTGTCTATTATCTGTGATTTCCTAAGGGTATTTCTCATAAAATGTTAGGGTATTATGTCATTGATTTACTATTCAGAATAAATTTTCATACTTTATAAAGTGTTTTTAGTTTGTTCCTTATAAAATAAAAGCTTGTTGTCTTTCTAGTGAAAATATAGTTTTTTAAAGTTTCTAATAGTTAGGATTTTTAAATAAAGGAAAGTATAAATTGTAGGACAAAAGCAGGAAAATTGACTTAAACTCTTGAATACATGTAAACAAGTTGTCGAATGCATATATACATGATTTTGTCTTCTCATTTTTAAAAGATTCTGGCTTTGCATATTTATACCCTTCATACTTTATTGAAATGAGTGATTTTCATAAGTAATACGATGATCTTGAGTTGTTTAATCCTATTACACCACTTCTCGTGTAGCTCTAGTTCGTCGATAATTTTACTCAACTGCCCCTATTTCTACATTGGTTCATAAGTTAGATCCCCCACATCGTAGAAGTTATTATAACGGTTTCAGAGGTCGAACGGTTCGGTAATTTAGATTTTTCTTCTTCTGGAATTCAATTTTCCCTTTATTTAAAAATCAGCGCTCCCTACTCCTATGATAGAAGGGCATATTCCTCGCTCACTCCTCACTTGATGACTAGAAAGGCCAATCAGAATGACCGTACCGTGAACGATTTGTTAGGTTGACTGATAAACATTATACATTAATCTCCCTTTGTCAAATTTATACATAAAAAGTAAATAGAATTACGGAAGACAGCAGTGCCTCTATCGGATGTAATATTATCAGGCTTGAGTTTGGCAAAAATAAAAAAAAAGCTGAAACTGAAATGCGTAATTGTACGCGTAAAAAACATTTAAAGCAGTATACTTAATTCACGAAATAAGCTGTTACATTATACATGTGTGTTCATATTAATGTTTTTTAAGTTTTAGGAACGAATAGAAATGCTGATCGAAGTGTTCATGGCATCAAATGTCAAAATCAGAGTTGCTTGAGAATAATCCCCGGCCTCGCAATGACTTTTATCAAAAATATAAAAGGAAATATAGGAATAAAGTATAGGGATTTTATAGGAATATTTTAAAGTCGGGGGGGGGGGGGGGATATATAAATTTTTATGGAGTTAATATATGGATAAAATAAATGACAATGAGTCAATTACTTTAACCATGATTAAAAATTATACATAAAAAGACAATATAATATATATTTTAATATTTGTTTTGCCGATATCCGATAGGGATCGGACGTAATATCCGATATACCTCCAGCGATCCGGGTTGCAGCCAAAGGACCTGAAATACCCTTAAAATCCAATAAATTTCACTAGGTTACAATCGGCGACTAAAGTGATCCTACATCATAAAAAAACTATAGCTATCTTTTACTCAAAAAAAAAACTCCAGCGATCCATAAACAATTACAGAACCGCTAATCTGGACACCCATAATCCAGACACACTTGAATTTCGACGATAGACCGAAAAATTTCCGATACTCCGGGGGTTTTTTTAAAGAAAAAAAACTGTCTAAAATAAGATACCCCACAATAAACCTAAGTAGAAATATTTTGGGAAAAAGTTTTAAACGTAAAAAAAATATCTTAACAATCTAAGCTGTTCTTGTGATCACAACGTCACTTACGATCAACAGAAATTATTCTGGCTGGTCCGATTGGCTTGAACCGGAGCTACAGTAAAGAGACGCTCTTCCGATCATGCAGATGCAAAAACTGTCAATCATTATTAGACATTGCGACCCAATCAATGGATTTCGTGAAAATTTCTAGGCAGCAAAATAAATAAATCAGAAAGCATTATTGGATTGCACTGGCCGGTAACCGATTTTCGAAAACTTCTTAGTATAATCTAATTATGATTCATTTTCAAATATTTATTAATTTTTTTTATCTTTATTATTAAATTTTATTATTTAAACTAGTTGTTTATTGGAAATTTAAGCTTAATTTTCAGTGATATAGACTGATAATGGATAAAACATTTTTTTTAGGGGTGCTAATGTTGTGAAACACTTGAGTTCAGTTCTCTGTGTAGGAGTTGGCTCCCCTTTTTTAGGCGATATTTTTATCCGAAATTTCTCTACTTTTGCACGACTATATTTCTCTGACTAGATATTTATATGCTAGGGTGCTTGTAACGCGATTCGCAGACACGTAGTTCCCCTAAACTCATTTCGATTTTCAGAATTCGGGAAATATTGGGTAGTTAACCCATGATCCGGAAAATTCCTTAATCTGGAAAGGCTCAAGTCCCGCGATGTCCGGATTAAAGGTTCTGTACTGTATCTGGAAACTCCGAAGATATTAATATCCAAAAACTCTGGTGATCCTAATATCTGACAATCCAAATACCGAAAAAATCCGGCGATCACATAATCGGGAAAACCTCTGAGAATCATACATATAAAACGAAAAATAGACAATCACACGGGTGCAGAATATGTCTGATCCGGCGATCCTAGATCGTATACGAAATTTTATCCAGTAAGGGAAATTTTGAGAGAAAATATTCAATGGACAATTTGCATATTTTTAAAAGTGTTATAAAAAACTATTGGTTCTTATAGAACAAATGCTCCTGGTTTCAAATATCAACTTAAAATTTCAAAAAAATATTTCTGGAATTTAATAAAAAATAAATAATTGTGTGTGCACAAGGCGACACGCCATTGGCCGATTGCTTGTGACGTCATCTGTTACGAGCCAAGGAATCTTCCGACTTCGTGAGCGCATAACCATAAATACCGCAAATGCTCATACTCGTATATCTCGATTTTCGATCGTGAAATTTAGCACAAAAATAGCGCCTTATATAAAAAGGGTTGGCTTTCACACAAGGCCTCAAAATTTCCACAATATTAAAGCCACCGAAACAAAATTTTCCTCCATTCTCGGTCTATATCAATGAATACTAAACTTAAATTTCAGTGAAGAACAAGTTTAAATAATAAATTTTAATAAAAAAGATTTTTTTTTAAAAATTATGAAAATTTGAAGATGAATTAAGATTAGATTACACTAAGATATCTTCAAATATCATCCACCAGCAAGTGGAATCCCCCATTAGAAGAGGATCATCTTCACCTGACCAAAAATGTTCAGTCCAATAATGCTTCTTGATTTACTTATTTTGCTGCATAGCAATTTTCACGAAATCCACAGATGACGTACCTTATCGCCTTCAGGGCCGTCGCGAGCGGGGGGCGAAGGGGGCGTCTCGCCCCGCCAAGTTTTTTTTCCAAATGGTCATTCGGCAAATTTTAGAAATGTTTGTCATTTTTATTTTGATACCGAAGTTTGAAAGTTTTAGTGAAATGTGCACACAGGCCAAAATCCGGACACAACGCAACTGCCGACTCACAAAACTTCTGACAAAACAGTCATTCGGCAAATTTTATAAACATTTGTCATTTTTATTTTAATTCCGAACTGCGAAAGTTTTTAGTGAAATGTGTGCTCAGATCAAAATCCGGACACAACGCAAATGCCGACTCACAAAACTCCTGTCAAACCCTAAAGTCATTCGGCAAATTGAAATGTTTATCAATTTTATTTAAATTCCGAACAGTGAAATTATTTAGTGGAATGTGTACACCGGTTAAAATCGGGACCTAACGCAAATGCCGACTCACAAAACTCCTGTCAAACCCTAAAGTCATTCGGCAAATTTTATAAACATTTGTCATTTTTATTTGAATACAGATTACCTAATTGTGAAATTGTTTAGTGAAACAAATTAAAATCCGAGCACAACGCAAATGCCGACTTACAAAACTCTTGACAAACCATAAAGTCATTCGGCAAATTTTATAAACCTTTGTCATTTTTATTTTAATTCCGAACTGTGAAATTTTTTAGTGAAATGTGTGCACACATCAAAATCCGAACACAACGCAAATGCCGACTCGCAAAACTAATGACAAACCATAGAGTCTTTCGTTAAATTTTAGAAATGGCTGGCAGCTGGCATTTATATTTTAATAATAATTAGTAAGACATTAATAGATAATTTAAACAGTATAGCACAAATGCTTATTGATATTTGTTTATTAATATTCACAATGCTTTCAAGTTATTTAAATTACACGTCTTACAGATGATAATAGATGGCCTTCTATTTATTTTATTATTTCATGTGAGGATATCCAGAGTCGGATTTATGGCCCCCTTAGCCCCATCCCCATGAGATTCACACTTATTCTAGATAAAAACGTTTTTTTCCCGAAAATAAATTTGTTTGAAAATATTAAACTTTAAAAGAAATGACATTTTTTGTATAAAAAGTATTGATAATTGAGGTTTATATTTGAAGGGCAAACTTTTAAAACCCAATATCTCAAACTTTAACCCAAGCCACTTTTGCACTCAAACCTTAACATACAGGATTTAGTTGGCTTCGCGAACCATATAAATAAAAGTGGCTTAAGTCAAAGTTGGAGATATTGGGATTTGAATGTTTGCTGCTCATTTCAATCCAGTTTTTTTTCAATAATAAGGTAATTTGAAGGCTTGATCTGGACTTCGGTGCTCTCTGCTTCAGTGAGCCGAAGTTCTCATTATATCAGTGGTTCTCCTCGCTATGGTTTAAAAATATCAATAGAAATGAAATATAAATGAAAAATAAATGAATATAAATGAAAATATTCACAATATATGTAATGAACATCACTAATGTAAAAATTTTATGAAATAATTGGGAATAATTAATCATAACAGATTGATAGGGGATATTATTAAAAGTTTGTCAAATGTACCAATTTGGAGATCTGTGACAAAAAAAAACGCAACTATATTGAAAGTGATATAACGTTATAATTCTACTCAACCACTCAAGCAGTATCTAGAAGCATCTTTCTCACGTTCTCGTTAACAAGTATTGTTAATTTAGTTATTCAATTACTAATAATTTTATCTAATATCCATTTAAATTTATTGAATCGAATAATGTAGTGGTAAAGTTAATTATATTAAATTTATAAGTATTAAATTGGAGCAGGAATTAAACATTTCAAAAAATTGAGAACTAACAGTCTAAAATATCCATTAATGATTAATTAAAAATGATGATCTTTGGAGATAGCTTTCGCATAGGCCCCCGAAATAGTAGATAAATATATCAGCTATCATATCAGATTCAACGTTACACCCTAGTCCACAGATAGAAACTTAAAAATCTATCCTGGAACACCCAAAAAGCTTACACCACTCAGACAAAAGACATGACGCGCTTGAGAGTAGGGGGTGGTCCAATTGTCTAACAATTGTCCCCCTTCATCTTCCCCCAAAGCTTGAAAGATGCATCGTCGTATTTCTACAAAGGGTACCCTGGCCAGGACCCTGAAGGAATAAGGCTTCGGGGAAGACTTGTCCCCACCACTCTGAAGTCTGATATAGGATATCTAAATGACTTTACAGCCTCATTGGGATTGTGGGTTGTGTTTCCCAAAACACAAAAGGTGTCTAGACAAGCGTTACTTAGAGTTACACTACAATTGTTATTTTCTGTGGGAAAAGATCCAAAGTATCATCAATTCGTATAGTTTCTAAAGAAATTTTCTATTTATTGTTCCGAAAAGGGAAAGTAAAAGGACTTTCAAGAAACCGCAGATCGTAGACGAAGCTTTCAAGATCTTTACTCTTGTCGGAATCTCAACATCTTAGCCTTTTGTTGGATAAGTTTACGCAGACGTCCATGCAGACGTGTGATTTTTTCTTAGCGATAAAAGTAGTGATGAGCTGATGACCACACATGGCGACACGGGTCGGGTCACATAAGGGGGCGTACATTGGGTCCAATTGGGTAGTTGCCTTTTGTTGTTAAACTGCTTGCTAATTTTGTCCCTCAATTTCAATACTTTCATAGGCCACTTGCGGAGGTCACGTGATCTCGAGAAATCTTGTACCTTTATTTTTGTTAACTTACTTTTTTAAGCGGAGTTTGAGAGACAAGACGCATCGTGTCCACTGTTTTTGTTTTACTTCGCCGACGCGATGATTGCTCGTATGATTATCATTATTCAAAACAATCACTCAACTCCAGCTGCCTTTATTTTTTTACTTGTTTTCTAAAACTGAAATTGGAACTAAAAGAAAATCAAATACTATTGATTTATACTTTACGAATGTTGCGGCTAACACAAAAAAATTGAACAAGAGCAATCGGAAAAAATAATGCTTCTTCAACCAGCAAGCATATCAAGAAGGAAACTTGGATTGTTCGTTGTAAATGAGGTTTGAAATTACTAATTTTTATGATTATTTATATTATTTATTACTATTTTTTATTACTATTTATTTACTATTATTTATTTTATAAGTTACTTATCTAATTAAACGTATCATTTATGGGAGTTAAATTACATATTTAAAAAAATGTACTTGTACTTTAAAAGAATCTAAATTAATAAAAAAATATATAATTTTATAATTATAAATAGAAAATGACAAATGTAAATTTTACATCTAAATTGCGTGTCAAAGATACTTTTCCTTAATTTCATGAAGTGATGAAGTCAATTAATTTTTGTTTTGTACAATTCTGTAGTATTCTCATTGTTTCTATTGAAAAATATACAAAATATCAATTAATTATTTATTTAACTAATTACTCTTAAATAATATTATAACACTAAATCCCCATAGTTTATATTAAAAAATAAATTATAATAAATAATCACCAATTTAATTTACACACACAGTAAATAATAAAAAAAGTTTTTATATTAAATAAAAATTATATAATTATTAATTAATTATCATAAAATAGTAGTTAATAATAGAATTACATTAACTAATTGATTCACATATTGATGTAAAATAAGTTTTATGTAGAATGAAGAAGTATGTAAAATGCAGGCATTAACAAGAAGTTCATAAAGAACTAAAATAGCCTACTTTCCTGTTACTTAAATACTTACTGAAGTTCTAATCGGGAAAAAAAACTATGTTCCAAAAGTAAATATCATCAACAGCCGTTTCTACACTAGATTTATACACATTAGAAAAAAAAATCGAAACACAGCACCCAGCTATAATTTAAACTTCTAAAAGCCAAAATCAACTATTTTCCTCAATATTCTTTCGCAAATTAATTAAATATTATTTATCATCTGCTCGTGATTTATTTGTAGTTCGAAGAATAATTAAATATTTATTAATAACAAAAGTAATGAAACTACTCCGAACTGCATTAAAAAATAAGAAATGTAAATTAAAACTAAGCATAATTGCATGCAAAAGTATGCCTTGCCGCTTTCTTGGTAGATAATTAATGAATAATCAAAGAATCGAATTGTGCTACACTTTATGACGTCTTTCCAAACTGATTCATGAAAATATTATTTTGCTTCAAATATGTTTAAATAAATAAAGTTTCTCATGCCATTGTTGATTTGGCAACAGTGATTTAAATGACTCAAAATTGAATTTCAATGTTAATTCAATGGGAAATTCGCCGAAAGATGGTAGATTTATATCCGTCCAGACGTACAGACAGACGGACAAAAAGTATGAAAGTTGGGTATCTGAGGTCATAGCTTTCTAACAAAAAAAGAATTTTTAAGATCCGAGGGATAGAACCGATTTTGGAAGAGGGATACGGACAGACGGACAGACGGAAAGACAGACATACGAACAGACAGACAGATGGACAGACAGACAGATGGACATCAACCGCATTTCCATACCTACAGTGATTTAAATGACTCAAAATTGAATTTCAATGCTAATTCAATGGGAAATTCGCCGACAGATAGTAGATTTATGTCCGTCCGGACGTATAGACAGACGGACAAAAAGTATGAAAGTTGGGTATCTGAGGTCATAGCTTTCTAACAAAAAAAGAATTTTTAAGATCCGATGATTAGAACCGATTTTGGAAGGGGGGTACAG